>UZAN01041931.1:9166-20410 GCA_900618425.1 Echinostoma caproni
TTCGAACTACGCTTGTCTGGAGTTTATGCAAATTTCCGAAACCGATGAGAGGCGGGATGATTGAGGAAGTTTGAGGATTATAGTCGCAAAAAATGTAACACTTACTCGTTGCCGGTTTTGCAAAACACCGAAAATAGACCATTTCGAAAAGAGCCTCACAGAAAAGCAGACAGACGGCAAAAGGTTTGTAATATCGTCTGTTGTAAGAATCATTGTAGTGAATCTAAACGGAGAATAGCTCGCTCAAATTTATAATGGGTCAAATAATAGTCTTAGCTGACTAGCGGGAGGTGAGACAGACCTTTCTTACTAGCTTACCCATTCCCGCACGATCGATCATGCTTCAGTTTGATTCAAACCACAATTGACTGTTCACACAAATGATCAAGCTCATTGGAACTAAAATATTCAACCATTACTACTGAAAAAGCTGGTCCTTAAGGTTAGTTATCGCAGTAACTCCTGAAGTTGACTAACGTATCACAATCAAGCTTCGGCCTACTACCACCAACATTTGTGAACGTTTCGGGTTTAGAAATCATCCACAAAGAGCTTTTTAGACTACTTACACGTGATGAAGGTCGTTGCATATGGATCAGACCAAGCTTGATCTGAAAATCTTAAAGTGCCATGCTGTTCTTGTTTTTTTTGCACTGCGAACCAATCAATCTAAAAGAGTATAGAACCCGGGATCTCACAGGCAGAAGGCAAGCATAGTCTCTTCTCATAGGCAGATTGACGACAGTTTTCCTCAGAATCTGATCTGGTTCCTCAATCAAAAATACCATGTGCTCATTGCTCTGTTTGTAGACAATATATTTCATTTTCTACGTATGCTTTTCTTTCAAAGTGAAATATCTAACACCTTTTTTATCAACCTACCGTTTTTGTGTTTCTGTAAAAAAGAAGTCACGAATAACAAGGATCAAGATCAATCAATATCTCTAGAGTTAATTACTAGCAAATAATCAGCAATAAAAATCATCGGACATCAAGATAGATAAGGAATCTCTTAAAACAACTCCAAACATCAATTCCGATTGGGATAATACGGAAAGTAAATACCGGTTTCTAATTAATCAATCAATCAAACACAGCTGGAACTGATTCTTTTCCGTCAAGTAGACCACATCTTACAGACGTGGTGCAGAATTAGTGTGCCCGGTAAACCGTATCCCCTCTGGACAATTTGGAAATGTGGTGTTCTTCGAGTGATTCTTTGTGTGTCAACACATTTGTACATCCCGGGTCGAGAAACCAAAGGGCTTCCCAGAAATTCACCCGCGTGTTGAATACCACAAGGTTGTCTATTGAATTCTTCTTAACTAGAGCGCCACTCAAATTTGGTTCGAACGAACTCACTCGTGAAGGTGAAGATTTTCGTTCATTCTACTCCGACCGGTGCACTCAAGTCCAATCCTTCTCCGTTCTTGTTTATACAAGCCCTTGACTACGCTTCGACTTGAGATATACGGATGACCGGCACAGATCGTAGATATGGCGTCACATGATTCGAATCTTGGGACGAAACCAATTCTTAAGTGGATATCGCGTGATGCAAACAAAGCCTGAAAAACAATTTTCCCAAAGAGATTTCATATAGTTCTCTATTGTTTGGAGGGTTGTATAGGAAAAAATCTCACTTCTCTAAATAGGCATTCGCATTAGACAATAGAAACGATACCAAGTATTTGTTTTGATTCCTCCAACTTTTTATGTACGTGTTAGGATTGTGAACTCTTCCAGCTGAGTAAACAATACATTTTATCTGACCTAGACATATTTCCTCACAGAAAACAAATAAAAGTATCGATCTTTCGATTGTGAGATATGTGCCCTAATGCACAAAAGCGTTTTAGTTTCCCATATCATATCTGTATGCTGTCTCACGTGTTCGATCAATGTCAGTAAGTAACCTTTTTAAAATATCAATATTTTTCCACACTGTTTATAAGCTAATTCCCCAAAGTGGTTAAAGACTTTTAGAACGTGCACATTATGCGTAAAACACAGCTTGGTAAACAAGTTCACTGAAAACAAGTGTTATGGCAGCTTTGTGTAACATTTTCTACTCATGATTTCTCAATAGAAACATTCAGAGGAGTACCAGAGCCCAAACATTTTGCTCCTTCTCACTATGAGATGATAGATGGGGTCAAACATTTCACAAGAAGTAGTACCTCACAATGGTTTCCGTCATTTGTGAAATTGCATTCACTGTGGAACGAAAATGATTGATGTTTTAAATTATCCCTTGTCTAAAAACAGCCGTCACAGAACGACCTATGTGTGATATTCTGGTATCTGAGACAAATGTGTCAATCAAATATGCGTATATTTCAAATAACTATGCATGTATGGAAGCGAGTAGAATATGGAAATTGACAAAGAGGCGAATAAATATGCAATCGACGCTAAAGTTCTGCAGTAATTTTGTGCTCAGACTTTTACCAGATCTGATTGGAGAGACTCAAAAGTATATAGTCAAATGCAGTCGGAAAATCAATAATAACAGTTGATAGACTCACGTAAGGGGTTCTAAACTTTATTTTCAAGAAATAAGAAAATGCCATAAAACGAAAATAACTCTCAGATTTAATGAAAGTTAAGAAAAGCTTTTCCGGACCACAGTCATATATAAGTGCACATATTAAATAAAGAGCGTCTCCGTTCCATAAGAAAACAGAAAACCTCTTCAGACTATGGACTATCCTACCCCTCCAGTTGATCAGTAACATTTTGCTATGCATAAAACCTTCAACATTGATCATTCTGTATCCACAAAAAGGAGAGCATGGTAATCAAGTCAAAGTCAAGTCAGTAGTAGCATTATGCACCCGGATGGATGTATTTGCAACAATAACACCATATTTGTGGATTCAAATTTACAAAATCATTACATAATAAAACAGAAAGCAATGGGGTGTGTTTGTCAATGAATCAAGCGGTTGAGCGATTCTGTGGAAATTTTGTCCTTGTCTATAAGTTGACGTGCTAGATATGGCCGAACAGGTAAGTGCAAATAAAAGTTTAAATCTTGAGCGTGTGGATGACATAGATACAGCTTTTGAAAATCCGTTGTGTAATGGGTGGTGAGTGTCTGAGAGTATTTTGGCAGTAAAATTTTCACATGCTTGTAGGTGTGTGTCAATGATAGAATCGGCGAGCTTATCCCTGACAATGCCGCTACATTTAGAGATGTGTTTCAGAGATCTTCAACATACCGGGAAAAATTACTGGGAGCAATACAACCAGTTGGGTAGCACGCATGCATTCACAAATCTAACAATCAGCTTGTGGGGAACAGAAAGTAACCTCAATCGGAGTGACAAATATGAAAGCTTTCTAACTTTACAGAATGTGTTTTGAACATGCAGTGACCAAGATAAATTGTGTGATATGGTGACGCCAAGGTATTTTACTATTTTTGATTTCGGTAAGGGTTGTTGATTTGCAGAGTGGGTGGGGAGCCTACCTGCAAGAGCTGAATATGGTACATCCGCCAAGAGAGAAAACACATCCTGACATTTAAAGGCATTCAATGAGACGGAACGGGACAAGGACCAAGTGACAACGTCTTTCAGCTTTCTTTGAAATTCTGAAGCTTTCTTAAGGGGTAGATGCTTTGCAACCCATAACAACGTCATCAGCGTATTTAAAGCCAATGAATGCAGGAGGAATGGGAAATTTTGATATATATAGAAAAGAAAAATGGGGAAAATATTGCACCTTGAAGGACACCAGAAGAAACTGGGCGAGTAGAGGACTTTTTGCCGTTGAGATATGTAAACTGCCTTCTTTCTGTGAAATAATCGCAGATCAATCTGTTGACGTTTGAATTTACACCGCTTTCGGTAATCAAGTTGAGTAATACTGGTCGATCAAGACTGCCGAAAACGTTTTCGTAGTCTAAGAACACCATTCTGACGATCTTACTTCTTTGTCTAATGCCGAGACTATTGAATTAACAAGATATGCAACGACATCAAGTGTTGACCACGAAGAGCGATATGCAAATTGATTTATGTCATCTTTGTCAGACTCATTGGCAACCCACGGTAATAAGCATCTCTCAAATAAGTTGAGCATGACTGACGTGCAGGCGATGGAACGATGTTTCCCAGGTTCCGTTTTTGGAACGGGAGTTATCTTGACCAGTCTCCAAATATGAAGGATTTTTCAGCTTATAAGATAGTCATTGAATATTTTTGACAGTGGGGATGAAAGGGTGCTCGCACGTACTTTGAGTACTACCGCTTTTAGGGTCTGATGCTTTATTCAACTTAGGTTTCAGTAGCTGTTCCAGGACTGTGGCGGGTTCGATAGTTGGTGTTGTAATAGAGCTGAATAAGTCTGGCAGGGCAGTGCACCGTGAAACTGGACTAAACTCAGAATTTAGTCTTTTGACGTCAACAGTTTCCTTTTTGTGTTTATTGTTACTACCGCACAATCGGTTGATAGCTCTCCACACGCCACGACAACTAGAATTTCCCAGGGTAATGTCGATGTACAGTTTGTTCAAACAATTTATTTCAGCTTTGATCGAAATTATTAGTCGCTTGACATAGATTCTTTGTCCTTGTTTATAGGCTTGTTCTTTCCGCCTGCGTAGCTGCTTGAGTAGCGGTGATGAATATCTGTCTTCATGGATAAAGACCATTTCTAGTGGCCAACACTGGTTAAAACAGAAATTAAGGTAGTCCGTAATATGTTCACAGAGGACAAAAGGATTCTGATAGGGAAAAACCGAAAAATCAGTAGCGGCAATCATGGATCTTGGCCTTTCTAGGTTCTTTAATGAACAATTTCTTTGACTCACTGTCTTGTAAGGCCTTCCTAAAAATGTGTATCAGTTGGTTTCGCTGTATACAGTGGGACATACTTTTAAATGCAATGGTCTAAACTGCTCAGGGGGGGCGGGTTTCTGGATTTCAAAAAATTGTGGTCTGTTTGTGAAAACGAAATCAAGCTGTGAATTGAGTTAAGTAGGAAAAATTACTAAATTTTGTCGACCCAGTGTGGTGAGGAATATTACATCATGTTTGTTGAAATCATCAACAAATATACACACAGAATCATTTGTTTTTGATATTATGGAGGTAGAAAAAAATGTTAGAAAAGCCATTTATATCAGCAACTGACATTGTGGATGACAGGTGAAAGTTTCCAAGAAGGATGGAATAAAACCCACTCAAAAATCGGGGCTTACATTCAATGATATGACAACTGATTTTATCTGTTGAGTATTCGTAGATGACAACACGTTATTTACTCCAGTTGTCGCTGACGTAACTTGCAACACCTCCACCTCGTTTACGGACATTCGCGGGACGGTCAACTCGATACAAGTTATATCCATCTACTTGTACAATTTCACTAGGGATTTATTCATGTAGCCACAATTCCGTAGGCATAATAATTCTCAGGTTTTTGTACTTCTTTTTACATGTTATGTTTGCTACCTCCTCGAATTTCCCTAACAGAGAACGAGCATTGCTTGTTAAAATGAGATAAATTTGCATTTGACTGGTGCTGCACTGTCTAAGAGCGACTTGCCAATCTGCTCGATGCTTTCTACTTCTGCCGTTTTGTGTTTTGACCGCCCGCTTGAACTTATTTCTCACATTGTTGGAATATTTCACAAAAGACGCAGTTCGCCTGACAATACATATAGGTTTCATGAACGTGCTCGTGTAGGATAGTGTTTGGTGTCCTTGAAATTGATAGCAATGCGATTTGATGACAAATAAACTCACAAAAGTGTAAAAATGATTTTCGAGATATACCATGAAAGGCATACCGTGCAATCAGTTAGGTAAAATATCGGTCAAAACTGTTTCAGCTTTCAAAGCACAATGTTTTCTGATCCTTATAGTTTAGTAGCATGAATAAAACAAAGATATGTCAGTTTAACATAGTCGTGTTTTATCAGTACGAACTAAATATTTGTAAGTGACGTCTCAGAGCATCAAGTAGTGTCTACGCGTGGTGAAACAGTTCGACAACTGCACAGGAAACTGACGTGAAAACGGAACGAAAAAATAAAATCCTGGAGAGGATCATGAACTGGATACAGCATCACGACCAAATAATAATTAGGGGAGATGCATCTCATGGAAAGAGGAAAGTGAAGAGCATTCAATAAAAGAACATTCATTGACTTGCAGTTGTCTTTCTGGTTAAATTTGAAGCTGTGATTGCCAAAACTACTAGTCAACCATTGTTTGAAAAATCATTTACATTTATATTGGTAAAGCAATAAATGTTGTCTGATCTTGTGTTAGGTGGATCTCATCCGACTTAGAACAAAAACGACCCTAAATGCTTCAGCATTTTGATTGAGTTTCCCCCTTGTTACAGCGTTCTTCCAATGTCCTCGCTCGAGTTAGTTTGTTTGACTGGACCATCATAGATTACAGTGCTGTGTTTTGTTGAGATTTTAGTAGTTTCCGTTAGGTTATCATCCCTTTAAGCCCCGGATTTCGAGATCAGCAAAGGATTTGCTTGCGTGTCAGCATTGTGCGTTCAAGCGCTTACGTAAAATTATTGTACCAACTTTACATCAGACCAAGTAGTATTCTGACTGTATTTGATGCTCTATATCCCTCTACTTTTAACAACGGAATCCAGTAAATTTAGATACTTTTTATCGGCTTGACAAAAAGATATAAAATACTTCACAATCCGAGTGCAACAGAGAGTGTAGATAAATGATAAAAGGACTGCAACTGCTAACCATTGACTGAGTGAGGAACTGACTGACTGACTGACTGACTGACTGACTGACTGGCTGACTGACTGACTGACTGACTGACTGACTGAATAAATAAGTAAATGAATAAATGATCAAGCCAGTAAGTTATTATTCAGCAGATCGATTTGGGAACCAATCCTAAGTGACTTTTATTATTGCCCGACTCGTTTTTAACGAAGAATTGTTGTCTCCAGCATGATTTATATCCGGACCAATTGCAACTTACAGGTGACCATTTCGTTAATTTTAGTGTATAATGCACTCACCTGAACTGATTATTTCTTTTCCCTTGCAGTTTCGTCTGTAATTGCACATACTCAGATCAGGTTAATGATGTTTACCCTTCGCTTCACGACCCAACACTTACTTACAAGGCTGTAAACCCAGAACCTACTGAATTACTTATTTAATCCACGAACTACAATACATCAGGCATGAGATCGTCACATACGTTGCAATATGGACGTCCTTGGTTTGAAGTTCAGTCTTTTATGCAACTCTTTATCTCAATTTGCTCAAAGTGATGTACTGAATATGCATAAGATACGCGTAACAGACAACAAAATTGAACTTGCAGTCAATATATCCTCATTTTATTCTGTGTGAATTCACAAAAACCAGGCTCTGTGTGAGTGAGTAAGTGAGTGAGTGAGTGAGTGAGTGAGTGAGTGAGTGAGTGAGTGAGTGAGTGAGTGAGTGAGTGAATGTCACTCGTTCATCAAACATTTCTTGTTTTGGATGTTATCTGAAAGATTTTGACTGATTCCATAGAAACCTATCGTCACAGATTATTTTTATGTCATCCGATGGATTACATATTGTTCTATAAGCTGAAACAGTTAGTCAAACGTGAAATGATTCAAGCTTTCAGTGACCATATGTCTCATTTGCTAGTGCACACTGAGGTGTGCAAAACCAACCGAGGTTGACAAAAAGAAAAAAATTATTAACTTTTCAGAAAATTTGGCATTCCTAACTCACTGATTCCAAGCAGTACAACAAAACCGATATCTCTGAGGTGGCTATTTGGGCCACCGTGAAGTAGCTTTCAGATATGAAAATTAAAGTACTACAACTGACGCCCTAATGAGTTATCCTCAGCTGCAGATAATCCGGTAAACAAAATGAAATGACCACCAATATTATATATTTTTCAACGAGTTCTCGGTAAACAATACAACTCATATGGACTGCATTTGAAAAGATGGCGATACAATTAATCATCTCATGAAAAGAAACTGACTTTGAACTCTGGCTGAGCGGAATGTAATGACCTCAACAAGCTCGCAAATCTGGGTATTCCCTCTATTGTGGATGTTCAAAACGGGAAAGTCTGATCAGCTGACCTCTGGCTTAGTAGGTAGTACGCTTGCGTTCTACCTGTGGGGATGGGGGTTCGATGGAGGTGCACCGCTGATGAGACCCAAACAGGTCGAAACAGCTGTCCTGTGTTCTTCCTAGTTTTTCAGATCACGCCTCAGTTTCCCGACGAATTCATCATAGAGCTATGGTTTTTACCTAGATTGATTCCAACAATTATCCTCATGAGTACACAATACTACTTACCATACCTGGCGAGCGGAACACAAATTGTAGTCCATCACGTGAATTACATATAGTCAGAAGCCTCAGACTTCTTGATTGATGTTCAGTTACACAGTGGTTACCTCGCACACGGTAACCGTGAACCCTGATCCTCGAAATTGAACAACATGCCGAATTTCATGGAGTTATGGTTTGTCAAAAAAGACGAATGGCACGCCGGCTTACGCTATCTGAGCTGTAACAAAGAAAATACCCAGAAATGTCCAAGCATTGCCATCCATCAGATTGCCGGAAAATAATTCTGTATCTACTGCTGTATTCGTTAAGTGTTGACTGGCAAACATCGATGTAGCACCGAGGGAGGAAGGAGCGATTACACTGGTCATTTCTGTTTTCGAGCCTGGATCGGCTCACGTGCTCTGTGTTCACTGAGTGGATCAAGACGTCGACGAAACAACAGTCTTCAAATTCATTTGTGTTTGCGTCCATGTTTGCGAACGTGTCTACAGCACCCGTTATGATGTGATGTGCATCGCGCACACAATGTAGGAAAACGAAAATGGTGCCACGGATAACAGCCTGTAATTGTGATTATCACATTTCGTGTATAAAATTCCTAAAACTGTACTTGCGAATGGAACAGAATGATATTGAGCGGGGAGAAAATATTCAACATCTATATCCTCGTGATAGATTCACGTGGAACCTGCATTACCCGTGTGGGAGAAAAAATGGTGTTCAAGCGCTAATGTCATATTGGGGTTTTATCACTGTGTGCCTACTGACCATGTCCCTCGACTCAACATCTGGTGGTTTGAGTCCCGTAAGTGATACGAAATTCGCACATCCAGTAATCAGCAGAGCGATGAAACAGCTTCCAGCAGCACTCGTTGTCGGCCACCACGTAGTGGAACTTCTGGCTTGAAATATGTGACAACCAGAAAACGGTGTTTTTGAAGGTAAAACGAAACATTTCAATTTCATACTAACATTGTCTGTGAGGATTAAGTTCTCTAATTCGTCTAAAAGTTTACAATAAAAGCAAGGGTGATTTCCTCTATTATATTTTCATTTAAATTCTGTTAGAAGACCTCATCGCGATATGGTTTCTCTTCTCTTTTTCTCTTTTCTCCATCGTGGGACAATCATCAAATGAATAACAGCAGTTTGGTTGAATTTCTTAACTAATTTTCTTATGGTATACCGGAGTCCGTGAGTTTACGTACCATTCAATACATTGGCCGTCATGGTAAACGTATACCTCCAGTTTTCAAACGAATCACCGCATATTAGTATCAGTATTTCATCAGTTGGGCTTTGGAATATAATTCTTCTGTATAGCTAACTTCGATTACAGTTTTGCACAGCACACACTTTTGTAATAATCTGCAAATCTGTTATCGCTTCAAGATCAAACGTGCCGCATTTAAATTCATGTGACAATCAAGAAGCGTGAAATTTCCGGCCTTTTATCGTTTTTCAGTCACCCTTTGCGCACGGATGCATTTGAACCGACGTCTGTTCAGTTGACTGCTGTACAAGGTTTACAGGTTGAAAAACGTGACTGCAATTCGGATGCGTTGAAATAGTTCCGCCTGCTATTTTGCTGGTCCTTTCGTTCGGACCGTTTTGCTCTCTCGTATGCCAAGTTCTACTTTCCACATTAAGCACCAACCCAGCCTAATCAAAACGGTTTCCGAGGGTTCTCATTTCGATCATAATCCACCTGTGAATTATTTGCTCAATTTCTACGTCTCTACCGCAATCGCGCACGCATGCACACACGCACGCACATAAATCGATCAATGAATTTTACTTTTTGAAACGCTAGGGAAATAAAAACACATTTCAAATGGCAAAATAATTACAATTAGCCCGCTTTGTATTCGGTTCTGACAAAAGCAACCAGGTGAGATGGATCACCCAGAAAAATATATAACATACTCAACTGGGAGGAAACCTGTCGGATAATTCTGGCCAAAAGCAGTGATTCAATACCGAAATTCTCTACCGATATTTACTGATGTTTGTTTATTTATAAAATTTGCTTTTTATCCAAGGGTTATGTATATGGACTTGATTTTCTCCAACCGTTCGTAAACATCCCACCCCCGGATGATATATCAAGCCCTGTTGGCAGTTACATATAGAAGTAGATCAAAATGATTATTTATTGTTTTCCACGGTTGAGATGTTTCAGTTGAAATACTATGAATAAACTTCCTCCAAAATGATTTATATAATATGCAATGTTTCCAGAGAACCACTTTTCACATCACTAGAAGGTTAATCCAGATTTTTCACTCAGTCGCTCATTCGTGTATTGGGCTTTCGGTTAACAAATTCGTCCTTCTATAAGGATTTTTTTGTGATAAACTGAAATGGGAGTCGGTTTTATGGCCAAAACTTTTTCACTACTCAAATTTACCACAAGCTCGATCAGCGGTCAGATGCGATTGAGCAGAAATGCAACGGTCAATTCAAAATATGTTCAATTTTTACAAAGTTCATCCGCAGAAACAAGACAGGTATGTTATTTCTTTTTTCTTTCAGTTACTTCATCTGGGCTCATCCAGTTTGTTTGTTTTTCTGCTCTCAACGGACATTTGGGATGGTCCGTTTTCTTCGGCTTTGTTCCTTCACATAAAACACTCATTAAAAGTTTTTAGCTCTTTTCATCCAAACTTAAGAATGCACAGCATTGTCGGATGCATAAAACTGGATATTCTGCTAATTCGTCTCTAATGCCAAAGCGAGACAGAACAGGACATGACAATTGCGTGCATACCCGGCCACAAAACGGGCAAAATTTAATCGTTGATGTTCTCGTTGCCGTTTCATTCATTGTCTACCTTTCGATGAGTGATGAACACGAAACTTCACTAAAATCGATGAAACCATTCCTCAGGCCGGAACTACAGTTACATCAGTGTGCAGCGAATTGA
>UZAN01041932.1:16330-31175 GCA_900618425.1 Echinostoma caproni
AGAAGCCAGCGAGGCTTATCTGGTTGGCCTGTTCGAAGACACCAACCTTTGCGCAATCCACGCCAAGCGCGTTACCATCATGCCTAAGGATATCCAATTGGCGCGTCGCATCCGCGGTGAACGTGCCTAAGCGTCTTCCACGGGAGATCCACTGAGAACGAAACCAAGGCCCTCTTCAGGGCCACTACATTCTGATTTCGTTCAACGCTTGTTACAGGCGGATAATCGATTTATTTTTTACAACCACTAGCTGCGCTGGTCCGCCGGTTTCGATTGCTGACTTGGCCCACCTATATCGACAATGTCCATTAAAATGTTGAAAATGGGGGGGGGGAGTTTGAAGACTGGCGCCATTGCATTGTGTATTGTCAGCCGCAGCGGGAATCATCCTCCAACGTTCCTGGTACAGTACCTTCCTCATTGCGGTCATTACAATCGAATGAGGATCACGAGTTCTATCGTGCGTGTGTTTATGGGCTGAATGACTCGTGCGCCGAACTAACTCCCACCGTCAGATATGGAACCGTGGCGCGTAGGGTTTGGGATAGTGCGAATGCCCGGGAGGACCATCACGCGATTTCTGCCACCGTAGTTATTGATGGCGTTCAGGCGTTCAGTGCACGGTGGAGTATCCTCGAGTTTGGCATTGGGCTATTGTCAGCCAACTACCAGCAAGCCTCAGTATGGGCATCACATTGCAAATTAGGACTGGTAACGGTTGATCATTGCGAGGCGAAATCAACTTTCAACAAACCAGGGAAAACTACGGGAGAGCAGTACAGGGGCATAGTAACGAGAGCATTTACGACTAATCAGTCAGGACAGAATGACACCCTGTATTCTGTTGTATTGTTTTCAAGCTTTTGCTAGTTATGCTTTCAGCCAAAAAACCATTGCAATTATGAGAAAGGGGGGGGGAAGGTGGGAAATATGAATTAATTACGAAATGCGCTAGAAAGCTCAGAAGGAACACTGACCCTGTCGGTCAGCATCCGGGCAAGACGGCACCAGGGAGTTTCAGTATGCGGATATGCGAAACGGGATAAGTTTGTACCTAAAACAGGTGGAGGGGTGGGATTTGCATGCACATAAGTCAGTGTGTAGAGGATGGGTGCAATCAGATGGAATATTGTCAGCAAACCTCAAGCACGCATCCATATGCGCATTACACATTAAAACATAACGGAACTTGGGAGACACGGCTGATCATTGAGAGTCCACACCTCAGCAACTTGAAATCAGCCTTCAGCAAACCAGGAGAAATTACAGGAGAGCAGTTTATGGAAGACATTGTTGAACGAAAGCGTTTATCACCGACGAGTTAGAACAGAAGTGGCCCAATCCTCTTTCATACAAATTGTAATTTTTGGGAAAACAGCGAAGTCGGTACAGGTGAAATAAGCCGACGTTTCGGTTACCGCGGGCGATTTTTACAATCGAGTGAGTCAGGAACAGTTTAGCCAGCTTTTCAACTTGCGAGCAACGTTGTGGGTATGTAAGGACCAGCGATGGTTACTTTCAAGTGACAAGTTCTTCACATCGCTTATCCTGCTCGTCGGCTTTCCATGATTCTTGTCATTGTCGGAGGGAGATGGGGTACGGTTAAAAACATTTTCAGGATTAAGACCCGAAGAAACAGAGCAAGAAACGGGGTGGGATAGGTTTGTTTTATTCAGCCCGTTCTGATTGGTCAGATGCAGAAACAGAAATGGTATCATCAGCACACGGAACGGGGAGAGTAACAGGTAAGTCAATGATATAAGTCGGAAACAGATAGGGTGATAGGACAGCACCTTGAAGTACACCCGAGATATTGAGTGATGCGGTTGACTGTCTTCTTCCCAATTTAAGTCATTCAAGAAGAGAAGCAGGACAGCCAAAAGATTGGGAGAATAGTCCAGAAACGCACAATGCCCATTTGCCTTTTTCTCGTTAAGGGATTTAGAGATCAGATGAACTGAGAAGAAGTGGCATCTAATGTAATGCGTTTACATTTGTATGCAAACTGATAAGCGTCATCGGGGGTGGAAAGGGATAACTGAAGACGATGCAGGTCTGATCGCTCCATCAATTTCAAACCAGTGGAAGTGAGAGCGTTTCGTCTGAAACGCTTCGCTATTGGGGCCTTTGACGTTCCTTTGAGGATGGGAGTAATTCTCACTGGACGGCAGCAGTCCAGAATAGTTCGGAGTTGTGTGAAAAAATTTGAGACAGTGGTAGAGCACTGTGTTTGAGAAGGGTGGGACTTAACTTGTTTGAACCAGGTACGGTCGACACCTTGAGAGAACACTTGTTAATATTTCACTAAAAGTGATGGGATCAAACGAAGGTTGGATTTTTGGTGAACTGGAACCAAAATAACTGGGGTATGTGTCGGGCGAAGAACGAATAAATGTAGCATTCAGTTGTTCAATATCAATAGAGGGACTGGAAATCACTTTCTTCTGCCTGCATAGTAGATCGATTCCACGCCACATAGCTACACAGTTCCTCGTCCCAAAAAACTGGCTTGCATAAAGGGCGTCCAAATGTCTTATTTCACTCTTGATCAGGGACGACAACCATTGCATTTTGGCCCTCTTGCCACATTTAAATGCACGTTCCTTTGCACGGCGAAGACGTTTAGGAAAAGGGGTTGAAATTCTGCCATGATGAAGGAACAAAGTTATCACAGGACAGAATATGTCAAAAACACAGTTCAACACTTTTGTCAGAAATGTCATACTTGACAAACAGGTTGTGTTTAAAGGAAAATAATCAGTAACTACCTTAAGAGACTCTCTAAGCAAGGCAATATTGTCTGGGGAAAGATCTCGTTGACGGAACATGTGTTTGGATCCAGTGAAAGAAAAATGTGTGAGTGTGGGTAAATCTTAGATCTGACCAGAATCAGGTTGTACTCACTGGTGCCTAAGGGGGAGAACTGTTTGGTGGAAAAGGTGTTAGCGTGGTTTGTGATTATGTGGTCTAGATGAGAGTTTCCTCCAGTCGGTTCAATAATCAGGTCACTGAGGTTTAGACAAAATAAAAGGTGCATGGGGGTGTGGTTAAAGTCCCCAGCTATTAGATGCAAGCTGTCAGTCAGAGACGGGGCATTAATCGGGAGGAAATTATCATAAGATGTGTCAATGTATTACAATCTACACTGGGGTGCAATGTATAAATTAGTAATGGCGATATGAGGAAAGCGGGAGAATTTGGGGTTACAGACGACAGTCATTCAATCAATACTTAAAAGTACCTCGGACTTGCCGCACCAGTTGGAATTGATGTAATTAATCACACCGCCTCCCAACTTCTTCCTACACCGTTATCTATCCTGTCTGAAGCAGACGAAATTATCCAGATGGACCACAGAATCGTTTACATCCTTATTGAGCCATGACTCCTGAAGACACAAGAGGTGCTAAATTCCTTTCGCTGGAGCAGGTAGGATAAGTCCGGAAGCTTCTCAAACACAGAACGGACATAGTTACTCAATGGTAAGCACGGTCATCCCGCTGGGAGTGGTACGACCAAGGGCAGTTTGCCAACCGGCACGAATTCGGTTTCCGCGTTTGCAGTATTTGTGCGTTTGACCAGCAACTGGCATTCCAAACATGGCAATATGATTTTTCATAATAACGTCCTTAATTCTTAACATGAATTCCTTTGTGTATATGATTAAAGCACGCATATTTAGCAATTTGGGTGGATAAATTCCAGAACGCAACGGTGGCGAGAAATCGTTGCGCAACCGTTCAAGGGGCGCGTTATTACCTTGCGACATCCAACCGCATCACCGTTTGTATATCCTTCTCCCCCAGAAATGTCACATGGGGTCATGCTCCGCTGAGATCATTTTCTTGATATGCGGTCGTGGCGGTTTTTAGTTTATCAAAGCAACTCAAGGCACGGCAATACGATTGACATAACTGATCAGAAATCCTTCAGTAATTTCAACATCCCCCCCCCCCCGTTTTGAGACCACGAGTACAAGTGGACTACTACAAGATATTTATTCCGCAAAATATTGCGATCCCTTTGTGATATATAACGTGCACTTTCTATTGCCTTACACCATTCCACCCGTCCATATTGTGATGACCAGAAAGAGGAAACGATCGTTTGTATTTCTATAGCCGGATACATTTCAGTTATCGTCAAGGGTTGCTAATTGATTCATCTCAGCTCTACAAAGAGCATCCTGCAAAAAAAACACTCGTTTACCTTGACGTTACCCACAGAATACGATTCCGTTCCATTCCCGTGTCATACTAGAAAAAATGCGAATTATTCAATCCTTCCGGGATTTATCATTTTATCATACAGGGGACGAACATACACACACACACACACACAGAGACGCGTACGTGTATTAGCAAAGTAAACAATCAATATGTCATGGGAACTGATGTGTGTGTGTGTGTATGTGTGACTGAGGCAGGTCTCATATTGTCACCCTCGCGATTCAACGTACCAATGGGAGGCTTGAACAGTACATGGGCCTCCTTGTACCGCAAAGGTCAATGAGACAGTTTAAAATGATGCTGAGACAACTTGAAATCATACCCTGACATTTTGAGATTATATTTGGACTACTTGAATTGCAAAAAGGTATAGTTCCAAGTGTAGTGAACTTTTCTCGATTGTTACATCAGGAAATCGCACGCGAAACCACTCGTCAATAAGGACCCTGGTTCACGTCTCGCAAGCAGATTGGTCTGTCACCAACTTGTGACTTATGAGTCCCGGGTTCAAACCGTTCCACCACCGCCCGTTTTCCCAGGCAGTCCTTTTATCGCCTCTGCCCCCTTCCTCAATGTTGTTTGCATATTCAAAAAATAAAAAGGAAATAAAAAGACATTATTATTATTATTGACAAAATGTTGAGAATTGGTTCTCGTAGCTCGGCCAAGCTCGGCGAACAGGCAAAATGGAATTATTACTATTATTATTATTATTATTATTATTATTATTATTATTATTATTATTATTATAGTTAATGACACAAATATGTCATACACAACACAAAACTACCCGCAGTTGAAGCATGTGTTCTCGCGGTGTTGTGAAGGCACACCGCATAGATTTATCAATCTGATAAACACTAAACATGACAAGCAGTTCACTAACAGTCAACAACTACAACTCTCCCGTGAACTTTCGACTGAAATCAGGTTCGGAAAGACAAAATATCCTAAAAAGTAGAAAAATCTGTGCGTCAGTCCGTCCTGTTTCCTCTTAATTTCTTGTTCTTAGTAAATGTTGTGTCTTTCCCACAACAAGGTTAATTCGATTGTGGTATTTTCTGACTGTTTCAGTTATAGGCACAAGTATTTTCCGATTCTGTAAGTTATAATAAACTATAGATGATACTATTTGCATATACACACAAATCGAGATATTGGAAGCCGCAAGACTCATCTGAAACATTGAATATACATGCAATATTGAAGTGGGCATTGACATAACATCACATTTCGGGTTTCGATCTCAAACTTTCCTTTTTACAGCTTCCGTATGTACGGCGTATGTTGAATAAAGCTTACCGTTTTGGCCTTCCTCGTGTATTCGACTTTGCTACCACAGTTTATTCAATATACAGTAATGGATAGTGTACCGCGCCTTTAACGGTTCGACGTTGAACCTAGCTCACCAGATGCTATCAGGCAGTGAGTGGAACCGTTGTTACAGGGCTTTTCTCAACCTCATCAAATGAGTGCATAACTTAAAACCCGACAAATGAGATATGGTAATTCAATAAATATCTCTCGCTGTTTGCGAACATGTCGCGAGATGTGAAACCTATGTACTGGTAACGAAGACGCTCAGTGACCTCTATGTGCGCCCTAAAA
Organism: Echinostoma caproni; assembly: GCA_900618425.1. Taxonomy (NCBI): domain Eukaryota; kingdom Metazoa; phylum Platyhelminthes; class Trematoda; order Plagiorchiida; family Echinostomatidae; genus Echinostoma; species Echinostoma caproni. The sequence continues at coordinate 22,168 of UZAN01041932.1, forward strand.
TGAGGTATTCTTCCGTTATATCCTGGTCACTGCCAAGCAGAACAATGGGCAAACGCCTGCCCGTTTCGTTCAAAAGTTAAAGTCCATTAAATGAGTTAGCAATTTCAGATCCACCCCCCGAGGAAAAGGGAGCTGATTCTCTCAAAGATGCATTATTTATTAAAATGTAATGGAACTAAATCCCACTACACTTACTGGGAAATAGTTTGCTAAGTTTTAGAAAAGTCTTTGGTCAAGCGGGAGCCATAGACCAACACTCCATGTCCTTTCCCAAGTTTACCATCACTTCGAACACAACTGTCATACGTGTACTTTCTCTCACTCTACTTGCACCTCACAAATCCCCAAACGAATGTCCTTACCATAGAATCGTTGTCGTAATCCACCCGAAGTGCTTTTCCTGGGGTCGAAACAAATACTCTCGATCAAAGTGCCCTGCAGGAGACACTTTTGTAAAAACCGTCGTATAAAGGTCACTTCCAAGTAGTCTCTCAAACAGCCAACAAAATCACACTGTATCCACCGTATGCCCATCCATGTAAGCGAATTTCGCGGCTAACTCTTCTACGTACCTCTGGAAGTCTGCCGTGGATCTCTAAATCAATGAAGTCCCTTGTGCTGTGATTGACGCCAGGAGTTCAACGAGCTGTCTCTGAGAGCTTAGTATTTACCGATAAGTGGAAGTTACACCAATTCAAAGAAGCCATCACAATCGAGTCAAGTTTCCTGAGCAGAAGTATAAGGTTACTGTTTTACCTCCATCAAATATAAAAACCATGTTTATAACGATTTCAAACTATACATACTATATTCAGATGTTCTCCGCGGGTATGATGTTCTCGTCCTTCGCAAAAGCCTTCGTACATCATTTGGCACAAAGAAGATTCCGTTTACAGCCTGCTCACTCAGGCCTGCTTCCACGGTGTTTCCAGTACTCTTTCAGCATCTGTCTGTACATTACAAGCCTGTCGCTACAAAATCGCGACAGCACAGCAGGGAGAACCAGACAATGATGGTCGAAAAAGTGAATCGATTCCTGTCTGACGGTGCCGCTGAGGCCTCCAACTACCCCTTGTGAGCTCGAGTGCTTGTGTTCACTAATGCGAATCACAAATGGAGAATGGTGGTGGAATATAGCCAAAGAATAAACAAACGCATCCGGTTGGATGCATATCCACTTCCTAAGATTGACTCAATTATAGAAAACTGGGGTTTTCGGAATAGACGCGATACACGAACCGCATCAAAAAGTCGTCTACCTGGGTCTTCGGTCGTAAAGACACAAAAAGGCGGCTGAAGTTGCAGTTAGTTTATTGAAAGAAACGCTGTTCGTGATCTTTTCGTCACATGACGCCTGTCCGAACTGCATGGTCTTTGATTGACCGAGACTGTTGTCCTGAAAATGTAACGCGTAGCCCCTTTGCTGGTCAGCTGACGTTATCTGGGAGGCAAGGTTCAACACAATAACATACATAAATACACCATTTTTAGTATTTCGAACCTCGAAATGGCATGCTACAAAATACCAATTGGGGATGAAAAATGTTTACTGCTTTTGAGCATGATCAGAAACCCAGGGATTTCCCGAAAGCTGCGAAAGAGATACCACTCGACATTTACTAGAAATGGCCGCAACCATGAGTATGAACTCACAAGAAAAGGACCATAAGATTCCTTCTCCACTGTTCACCGAGGNCAAAATCCATCAAATCTCTTCAATAACTCCGTCTGTGAAGCAAAGTTTCTAAAATTTCAAGCATGAACTAGCATGAACTAGCGAGACTGGCGACAAGTTGTTTCAAGATCCCGTTTGTTATCGAAACTGATACTTAAGAGGTGACGACTGCTCTTACGTTGAATCAAGAGGGGCGCCCTGTCACGTTCTACTGTAGAACATTAGCTCATGGGGAGAGACATTATTCACTATTTGAGAAAGAAGCGTGCGCCGTAATCGAAGCCATTAGGAAATCCAGCCATATGCTACTCGGTGAGCATCAGCGGTCTGTCTCCTTTATTTTCGGAAATCAGTACCTCAGAAGAGCCAAGGGTAATAAACTTTTGCTATGATAAACGTAATAGTAGCCCTACAGCCTCAACGCCGTGCATAGAAATGGATAACGAAATAAGACTGCTGACGCACTCAGCCGATCCTGTTTTAAGCCCTTCTCGTGAGAGTGAACCTTAGAGTTTCAAGATTCCTCATGCCATCCGGATTTTGTCGCATAATGAATTTAGTAAGAACTCGAAATTTTTCAGTTTTAATCGCAGAATTACGGGATGTAGCAATCAATTGAGGAATATGCTTCCGGCTAAAACCTTGGTTGTAACCCACATTTAAAAGTCATTTGATCAAAGCTACAAAACCGTTCGGAAGATCGTCGATTGACTTCAAGTACCCACCACTAGATTTGACCTCTTGACAGTTATCGAAATTTGAGTCATAAGGGATGTACTGAACCAGTCGAACGTCAAACAGCATCAAATAAATTAAGAATGTGAAACCAGTGAGGGAATATCGTAATGAATATATATTACCACACAATTACATGGTCTGGAACTTTCATCTAACAGAACGAGGTAATCGTACTGTAAGTCTGTGCTTGCAGTTACTTATGTACATCACGTTCGTTATACATTGAATGGAACTCCGGAACAAGAAGTCAGGTCGCAGCGTTATATTCCTCTCATGTGGAACTTCGACGCTCTATGTGTGGTTTCCGAACCACCAAATGCTATGGATGATGAAAACTGGACACACGGAAGGTGTGTAAGTAGTACCGCTTGCAGTAGGACAGCCGTTTTAACCTTGCCCTGCCATCGGCTCTACAGGAGACAAACAGTCCCATTTTCTACCCTACGCATCCAGGTGAGTATAATCAGTCCATAGACAAAGCTGTTGTGCCAGAATCCGGTATGCAGCACAAATTCAATGTTGACACAGGATACAGTGAATCTATCATTGCTGCCGGTCTGCTACGATCTCTCTGTCTCAAAGCTAATTTGCGCCCAACTCCGGTTAAACATATCCGGGGCTGACATTACTGATTGATTCCAAGAAGCACCCAGACAACATCACACTACCGGTCTCCCCCATACTTTAGACACACATACAACAACGAAGCTGTATGCGACCATGTTGCTTAAGAAGTAGAGATGCTTAGTGAAGACTACAAACACCTTTATTTTTGCAAATATGCGTTTTACATTCATCACATGCTTTTTCGAATAGAGAAGTCAGAAATATGGGTTGGCGCAATGTACCCATGGTCATTTCACTGTATGTGTACATGTGTATACTGTAGTCAAAGTAATTTGTATTGGTTATTCACTGTAAAACGAGTGTCCAAATACCAGCGGGAGAGCATGACATAATGCTATGCACAAATCGATCTCATATTTTCTCCCTCCCATTTTCAGCTTCCATACATACAGTTAATGCTTGAATAAAGTCTAACACTCTGGTCTACCTCATTCTGGTTTCGCGTGTATTCTGCATTGACACTACAGGCACAATTCATTCAAAAAGAACTGAAATAGATAGAAGTGCCATTGACTTTTACTGCACATGAAAAAGCAAAATGTTCATTGGTTGAGAAGTTTAATGGAACACTTAGAACAACACAACACCGGTACTATGCTCGTTCCAGTTATCGTGTCATCATCTATATCTAATGTTATGTGTTGGCACGATAACCAAAAACTGACAATGAGTTTGTTCGCGCCAATATTCGAATTAAATCCAGGACTAATAAATGCATCAAACCATGATTTATGTCAACACCAGTGTGCATTGCATCCGGACTTTCGTTTAGTTGCTCAATCTTTTATGGCGTCGGAGCCCTGAAATCGACAGATGAAGATAGCCCACTTATTAGATGGTAATTTACTACAACCTCGTAGTGAGAAAGGAGAAACTGATGTTTTTCCCCCTACAATGTCACGCTCCCTACACGTTTAACGTTTTTTTCGTTACGCTCTCGGGATTTCCTCGCATACCCAACAAACGCGTAAACCGTCTACCCGCCCCTCACTTTTGCGAACATAAATGGACATAACATACGATGATTACACGTCATGTTTTGCTTTCACACGGGAGCACCCTCTGATGACCTCAGACTGATAACTCCGTATCACAGATTTGCTCAGTAAGTGAATCCTGTCGGGATATTGATGCAAACAGAGCACTATCTCGGACCGGATATGACAATCAACCGTTTCGCCGGTTTGCTGTCTGCACACAATCGGGGTCAAAGGAATGGACAAAGAAAGGTCAACAGAACACTGACCGAACAAGCTAATCGATCCGTTCAGAACAGTGCTAACACGAACGGATTAACAAACATGATTCACCACCACCCTGCCAAGGTGGAATATGTCACAGACAAAGAAACTGTCCGACCAATTGCTCGGTGATGATCAAGATAGTGTAACGTCACGTTCAATCTTCAGTTCGCGCATGTGATGGATTTAAACAGTTGATGATAAACAACATCAAATAAAGCAACTCCGGACAGTGCTTTACAGTTTGGTATATCTATTATACTCTGTAAGATAGATTTAATTTTTCATTCACATGACATTCACGAATATCGTCTGATTGATGACTATGGTGATACACCTCCATGCCCTGTACTCTGCTCCGCCAACTGAGAGGCAGTGTAGAGTGGAAAAGTTGTCTTGCCAAGGTCAAGCACGAACATTCCGAGTAGAGTCATGTGCACATCGATTCCGTTATGCATACGCTATACATATATGCAAATTCGCCACACTTCAGGTACATTTTCCTCTACCTCGCAAATCGACATCAGTTTTGCATTTTAATCACAGAGATTGGATTTTAGCCTAGAGTTGTTCACACACTGATCGACATCTAAATCAAAACACATGCACTGCAATTTCCTTCCAAGCTTTATTTTCCTCAACTTATCCCGTAACCCGTCTATCTTTCGTAAATTTTATTTCATTCGTTTTCACTCAGGTTATCCGGATCTAAGACTGCATCCGGGACCATTCGACTCCTGTTTTCTTTTTTACACGGTTACTTTCCATCGGGCGGCTCATTTGGCTGTGAAACGCTGCTTTATAGCAAATGCGTGACGGGGACGCTCAAACTGTGAGGCGAAAAATTGGTCTCAGTTACTGCTTGACTATCGCCACCAGGATGTTTCGGATAACAGCTTTCCGTGCACGGCATGCGGTGGTGACCTGAGGACTTAAGTGTGGCTTCATTGCCGAAACCAGTAGACCGACTGTGAGCCAAGGATCGCCCGTGTTTTACACTTGGTCAGAGGTACCGTGGCATCATCACGGGAATGCAATTCGGAGTGGTATCTTCAAGTCAAGTCAAATTAAAGTAAAGTAAAGCTTTATGCACCCGATAAGATGAATTTTCAGCACTTTCGACAAGTTACAGTGAGGTAAACGTTCAGCATTGGAAAAAAGAAGAAATATACATTTACTAAATGAAAAACAAACGGATTAGATAAAAGCCTAGTGTGACACATGATTGTTCAGATCAGTAATAATATTTGCTTGGTTGACCAAGGTACGAGCAAAATAAGGGATCATGCTGTTTTTGTGTGTGGTGGTGCGTGCACAAACAATCCGAAATTGGGAACGGGGACTCGGATGAGACACCGATTTATTGAGATGGGAGTGCAGGCAGTGTTCTTCATTGGACAGGATATGGCTGATAAATCGATCGCATGAATCAAAATGCTTGCTCACAATAAAGTCAACTAAAACGGTCTTCGAAATGCCGCTGCAACGAGAAAGAAGTTTAAGAGATCGGTAAAAGAGAATAAAGTCTTTCTCCTTCAGACCAGAAAAATATACGGGTGAACAGTAAAACCAATGCAGTCACAAATTTAAGAATTACGTTTAAGAGAACGCTGAGCTTTTTGAGCCTAAAAGCGTAGATGGATAGCCTATGTTTGGACCAAGAAAGATTGTGTGACAAAGCGACTCTAAGCTATTTCACACAGTTAGCTTTGGGGATGGTATTACCATTAACAGAAAGTACAGGCTGACGGGAACGGACACAAAGGGAAATTTTCCGGTCGGTTGATGGATTCTATTCCTCAGAAGTGTTACTCCTGTTGATCATGCGCTGTGGAGCTGAAATGGATGGCTGCAACAGTTAACGGACCGTTTGACGATAACTGATAATGTACGCGTAATACTTTGGCAACACTCGTAGAACACGTGCGTAGTCACGAACAGAGTTTTGTATTGTGTTATTGGTTATTGTGCGTATTAAAACAAGCTGTACAATAATTTCATATAAAGTAGATAGAGAAGTATGACACTGCATATGAACATTCTCCCGAAACTCCCGAATTTTTCGTCGGGAAAGCCGATATGAACTATTCCAGTGGAAACTCAAGAAAACAAGCAAGTCATACGGCTTCCAACCTGTACTGTGAGGACAGTGTGCTGTGCCCCTGGGTTTCGTGCTCTCAAATTTACTCAACTGGTACTTGGTTAAATGATGGATGGATTAAAGGAATCGTCAAACCTAAAGTTGTGAGGAAAGAGATATTGAAACAATTTAAATCACCAGCAGCAATGCAGACTAGTCTAAACAGGGTGCAAGCTGGGAAGAGGAGGAGTCGACACACAGACGAACATCAGAAGGAAGCGTGTCAGGAGCGACGTAAATGTTCGCCAATGCAATATGATGAAAGTAACTAATAAATCAGGGCTTACAATAATGAAAAATGCAATTTATCTCGGGAGTATTAAATTGAAAACATTTACCAGCGTATTTGCACCATTTCCTGCTGACGAAAGTGACCTCTCCACCACCTTTGTGAAGGAAGTTCACAATACGGTCGTTTCGGAATGTGTCAAGTCCATCAAGGTGCACGACGTTGTCCTCAATATCAGGATGTAGCCAGCCTTCCTGGAGTAGAATTGCCGCTATATTCTTGCATTCCTTCTGGTGTATCACCCTTTTGACGTCATGGAGTTTTCTCATGAGCGAACGAATGTTACACGAGATAATAAATAGAATGGACAAATTATCAACGGAATGCCGCCTAAGGGCCATACGCCAGCCAGCACGGTGTTTTTATGGTGTCCTTGAACAGATTTTTGCAGTCGTTTGAATCGATTTACCACAGAATGGACAAAAATCAGAAAATGATGTTTCTACGTGATAAAATGCAAGGATTTCAAAAATCTGATTGATTGATTCAAAAGTGAGGACCAAGCGTCCCCCGACTGCAACCTTACGAAATAAATATTCCGCGATAACAAGACACGGCCCAATTTAAAGGCCCCGTGCTCCGGGGCCACCATATTGCGTAATCAAATTTACAAAATCCTATATAATGAAACATAAAGCAGTAGATTGTGTTTATCAATGAAGCAGGCAATTGCGCGATTCTGTGGAAATTTTCTCTTTGTCAATAAGAATGACAAAACAGAATTACGATCAGAAGAGGTACGTGCAAATAAAAGTTTAAATCTTGAGCGTGTGGGTGATGTGGACAGAGCTTTGTAAATTCGTTATGTAATGGGTGGTAAGTGTCTGAGAGTATTTTAGCAGTGAAATTTTCACATACTCATAAGTGTCTGTCTGAATCCACAATTGTATCCCTGACGATGCCACTACGTTAAGAGATGTGTTTCTGAGATCTCATCAGTAAGTAAAAGTCTTTCTTCAATATACCGGGAAAAATCACTGGGGAGCAATACAATCAGTGAGGTAGCACGCATGCATTCACAAATCTAACAATCAGCTTGTGGGGAACAGAAAGTAATCTCAATCGGAGTGAGAAATATGAAAGCTTTCTAACTTAACAGAATGTGTTTTGAACATGCAGTGACCATGATAAATTGTGTGATAATGTGACGCCAGGGAATTTTACCATTGTTGATTCCGATATGGGTTCATGATTGGCGGAGAGTGTGGTGAGCGTATCTGTGAGAGCTGAATATGGTACATCGACCATGAGGGAAAACACAACATTTTAACACCTAGAGGTGTTCAATGAGAGGGAACGAGAAAAGGACCAAGTAACAACGTCGTCTAGCTTGCTTTGAATTGCTGAAGCCTCCTCAGGAGTGGATGCTTTGTAACCTAAAATGACATCGTCTGCGTATTTACAGCCAATGAATGCAGGAGGAATGGGGAATTATTTGACATACATTGAAACGATAAATGGGGGAACATTGCACCCTGCAGAACACCAGAAGAAACTGGGCGAGTGGAAGATTTTTCGCCGTTGAGGCTCGTAAACTGTCTTCCATTTGTGAAATAATCGCGGATCAATCTGCTAACGTTTGGATTAACACCAGTTTCGGCAGTCAAGTTGAACAATATCGATCGATCAAGACTGCCGAAAGCGTTTTTTTAATCTAAGAACACCATTGTGATGGTATTACTTTACTTATCTAGTGTGGAACTCATTGAATGAACAAGGTATGCAACGGTATCAAGTGTTGAGTGCGGAGAACGATGTGTAAATTGATATTTGTCGTCTCAGACTCAGTGACAAACCACTGCATCAAGCATCCCTCAAATTATTTGAGCATGACCACCACTACCACACAGCTTTTGATTTATTTGTTGCAAAACAAACTGTAAACTGCTAAGCAGCAGAATAGTTCAAGTGGGAAACTCTTTGAAGAGCATCAGGGGCCCACAATCTGATTTAACATAGCCTGTCAATGGGGTCTACTGGGATGTGACCGTTCTACACTACAGCGCAGATTCTCGGGGCCACCTGTGAGATTTCAGTGTTATATCAGGATAAAAATGTGGAGGAACACAGGGAAATACGACAACCATCTAAACTGACTAACTACGTCTCCGTGTCACTCATACATAGGTGGTGAAAATCGGTGGACAATGAGTTTCCTATTTATCGATTCAATTTTTCCCACACATACCTACCAACATCGAAACCCAACGAAGGATAAGACCAAAAATTTGTATCAAACAACACTGCTCGCTTGCCTATTGAACAATGACGACTACACTGCTCGACACGAATAATGTT
>UZAN01041932.1:31777-42382 GCA_900618425.1 Echinostoma caproni
GTGCTCCGACGTTGTCCTGGTTGTTCGATTATCATCAGTGAGTAGTTTGTATCTGTTCCGACACACACACACACACACACACACACACACATTCGTTCATTAATTAGACGCGTAGTTGAAACACAATACGGTCTAAGTTTTGACGGGGCATGGACACTATATTTCTGGTTTCTTCGTAACTAATATCTGGCTAAAATGAACGAATGAATCGTAAAATTAGTATTCGAATTTCCGCAGGTCCCATCAGCAATACTTTGCGGAAAAGTTCTTTTCCTGATGCAGGTTAGAAATCTGTATCGGGAATAGTTAACCGGGGCTCAAGTTTATGAATGAGTACATGGAAGCGTACCTCATACGCATGCCTGACGAGTATCATAGATCGTAAAACTGGTGGTGTGCTTCTCGGGAAATTTTGTTTAATCCTTTAGAAGCAATGCAGAGCCATATTATTCACTTGGCTTATCAGTGCGATTTTATTCTGCTAATGGTTGTGGTTAAATGACAAAAATGGTTTTCACGGACCGATTTCAATTCTCTAAGTTCTCAATAGTAAAAGATATCACTCTCGCTTCAGTTTGTTCTTAGGCAACTTTTTCGTCACCCAAATCGATAAGACATTTATCATACTGAGGCCTTATGGAGTTCATCTCTTTTTTATCTGTTTACTGACAATGAGCAGAAAATATCATTACCAATAATAAACATTTTTATTTATGTTCGCGGTCGTGAACGTCTTCATCAGGGCCTTTTTTGTCCCTGAAGAAGCACAGGCATGAACAGTAGAAGAGAAGATTAACTGTGGAACATGAAAACCGTGGTGATTAAACAAGACAACCGTTTACGTGAAATTTCCAACGCACTCATATGGAACCCACTTCACTTTACTTGTAGATCAGTATTATATTTTAATAATCCTTTTCTGTTGAATACACATATGCAGAAATAAACAACTCACAGAAAGGGACTGGGCTGTAGTTATTTAGTCGCTGCATAAGGACACACAAAAGCGGGAAATTTGGGCAGTGATGGGGCTGGAACTCGCAAGTTCCATAACCCTCCGATTTCGATGGCAGTCAACCAGGATGGTTCAGGCATTGGGAAACGAAGATCGATCTTTTACAAGACAATGAATGACAGTATTATCATATTTGTTTGTTTGTTTTCCAGGTCCGGATCAATGTAGCATGGTCGTGAACACGAAACCGTGTGGAATGCAGGCCACATATGGATGGCTTTGGTTCCCGAAGGAGAAACGATGTCGAAAAATACTATTCAGTACGTGTCACAATCCATATCTGGGGTTCAAGTCGAAGAAACTTTGCGAGTACGTCTGTGATCCCGCTGAGTCCATAGTTTGACTCATGGTCAGACTTGTGTTGAGATATTTCCTAAACCCCGTGAAATGAAGTCACGTGACTTTCGTAAGTGATATGTTCTCATTTTCACTGTGCTGAATAAATGTTTTCAAGACAAGAGTAGCTTTATGCATCGTCGTAAATGAATTTTCAGTCCGCTTCACAAGCACACGGAATAAATCGCATCATGTAACTAAATAAAATGTAAAAAAGAGTTATGAGAAGAAAATAGTCACGTCGGCTATTCATGGTCTGGGAAGATTTGTCTCTGCCTCAAATATCATAGAAGAGAACAGAACTGACAGTCGGACGGGATGTATCAATCCAACTGTGGACAATCTATTAGCGGGAGTGAGTTATCAAAGTAGGCACGCATGATATGTATTGTTCGAGGGTTGTCTGACCAGATGATGTTGCACAGCTTGTGGCCGGATGGTACAATTTGTATCGTTTATTGATTCAAGTGATTAAAATTGGAATATAACACATACGATGAAATATTGATAGACCAGTGAAAGACTAAATCGTCTTCAACGCTTGGACTAGCAACCGTATTTGGGGAGTAATAGTGAATGTGAGGACAACACAAGAATACTCGGTACGAGCGAATAACCCCAATGGGAACTCGGTTAGTATAACCAAAGTATTTTAGAGTAGTACAGTCCTCAGTACAAAGTACAACTTAGTAGCGATCTCCTAAGGCAAAGATCATCGGATCGTAAAATTACGTATGAAGATGTTATTGGGTGGCTTTGAACTTGGTGAATATACGATAACAATCTACCAGAAAAGAAAATCACGTTGAAACTGGGAACTAACAGTGCGATCGTTGAAGAAAGCCGTCAAAATTTTCGGAGTATGTTTCCTGAATGAATCTCTCAGACAAGCATCTGCATGGTTTTCATTATCTCCTTCTTCTCTATTAACATGTGTTCCCCTATTCACCCAAAAAATCAATGCCTATATGTGTCCAACGGAAGGATAAACTCTCCCCTACTAAAGTCACTGCGACTACAAAAGGAAGGTGCGCACAAATTTCACAATGCTTCAGCTGTCAACTATTTGTTCAGGCTTATCAAAGCTGAAGTAAATATACAGATGATATCGTGTTGTGCCAACCCATTTCTTCTTACTCTGATCTAAGTTCTTTCACCGATAATCTTGATCAAATTCAGTCATTCTTCTCCTCATCGGGACTAACCCTGAACCCCAGTAAATGTGTTGAGTGTTTATATAGTTTTGCTCGCTCTCCATATCCGACAGACCTCACAGTGATTCAACAATAACAATTCTTTATCCAGGGTGAACTCTGTCAAATATATTGGTGTAACAATAGCAATCTTCATTGGTCAACCCACATCCATAACTGAATTGGTAAACTTCGGCGCCTATCATTTCAAATACGAAAGCTCAGGCAGTTTCGCGCATCCCAGTCAATTATTTCTACCTTTGTTTATCAGTGTGTTTTCCTCATCTTACTCTACTGTTCCCCAATCATTTTTCCTGGCTTACTCAAACAGGATTTCAAATTCTTACGCCGCGTTCTAACCATTATTAGTCGTGTCTCCTCTATTGATGTGAATGAGTAAGCTTTAAAGCCTTCAGAGTATCATGTACCTGCTGTGTGAAATTTTCTGAGAGGATCCTCACAGATCCTGACCACCCATTGCATGGAGAATTGACACTTTGTCGTTCCCATCATTCAACACGCTCCCAATTCCGCCAAATTTCATCTCGAATTAATGCATACCGCAATCCACCCATACCGTATCTTGCTCGTGTACTCCTAAACAAAGAGCGGATATTAAGTGAACTTTGTCTTGACCTTGGGTTATGAAATATCCTGATGTCCGTAAAAAAGCTTTGCATAGTTTGTTACGTACATTGTGACGGTTAGCGTGTATGATTTTTTAACTGAAATGTGAGCTCCAGTGCTTACAAAAGTTATACACAATATAATACAATACAATACAAAAATGAGAAAGCAGAAGGGTCAAGTGTAGGACTCTGAAGCTCTCAAGAATTCACCGTTGGTAAACCAGATATCCACACCGTCTAACTGAGGATGGTAAAGCAGAATTAACCAGGGAAACCGGTTTACAAAAGACTGCCGTTTGCATGGGACACTATGATGGAGATAATTATTTAATATATAATAATATATAATTACTTGATCATTGGCACCCGCGAATAGTCAAACATTTTGTGCGGTTAACCTCCCGGCCACAGTCGCCTTCAGACCTGACACCGGACTGTAACTCGGAGATAAATTTGTTTTTGCCATCTTATTTGGCATTTATTCCTTGCAATTACTCCTACTGGACACCATACATAGGTCACACGAGCAGACCTTGACTCGTCCACGGGATTTGGTCGGCGTGGTTGCACACGAATCAATCAAGTCAGGTCAGTTGACCGGAGTGTTTCGTCTTCCTCTCCCTCCCCCATCAAGTGCGCACACAACAATGTAAGCGGGTTGAACATCGTATACTAGCCACACTGGAAACAGTGGATATTCGCATTCACAACTCCCCCCCCCACCCCACCCTCTTGTGTGCATAAATCAATTAGGAAAGTCATTGTGTCTCTCAGGTACTTCCGCCCACCCCATTTTCACTCGCCCATTACCCATTTGACACCAGACACCAAGCGGAGAATAGGAGACCTTATCAAGAGTATTCAAGTTTATCTAAGCTTGTTTATGTTATTATCAAGTCCCCCCATGACACCAGTTGGGCGAACTGTGATGTATTAATTAGCCCGTAAAGACAACTCAATGAAATTAAGCTCACTGTGTTGCAGTGACGACCGAGAGTTACAAAACTAGTCGTAACAAGCAAATAATCATGCCCAAACGCTTTTAAGTGATACTTGAATTCGTCAAATCGGATAATCTGAAACGTTGTTTTACAACCGCCCGGTTGCCAATACGATCGGTGAAAGAACCTCTGTCTCCCCAAGCCAAATCTAATTGTATCTATCAGTTCAAGTGTGGATGCTCGACCATCTACATCGGCAGAACGGAGAGAAAACTGCGTTAGCGAGTAACCGAGCTCATGCCGGTCTGGCTTCAGAAAATAATGCATGGGATCTTCGGAAGTATGAGGTCACCAATGACCCGTAGGAAACTCAGCTCGTCGATCACGCAACACCTGGTCGAAATGAAACAGTGTCATGCTGCGCGACGCGTTCAGAATCCTCTACAACACAAACAACACAAATATGTCGAGGTTCTAGCCATTCAAAATTACCATCTCAAACTGTGCAAACAGCGTGAATTGCTTATCACTCTGGCGCTAACAAATGTGTTTGTTGGGTAATTTTGACCGCGATCTTTCTCCGCCTATGATTCTGTTATTTACTGACCGTATAATAATGATCACATAGACTGCATTATCCACTTGTACAGATGCTACGAAATGATCCGGGATACATTGTGCAAACCTGTTTTTGGCTTCTTTGTTCATAATCTGAAACGGTCTGAGATTTGGGCATGAGCCTCGTGAGGACGCTTCATATAACATGAAACACATGAAACAATTTGTCCAGGAAAAGATCAGTACAGATGCTACGAAATGATCCGGGATACATTGTGCAAACCTGTTTTTGGCTTCTTTGTTCATAATCTGAAACGGTCTGAGATTTGGGCATGAGCCTCGTGAGGACGCTTCATATAACATGAAACACATGAAACAATTTGTCCAGGAAAAGATCAGAGTTCTTAAAAGGTGAACCGAATGGCGGATTCCAGGGACAGTAGAGAACCACTTTGTCAGGAAAATACAAGAAATTTTGACAAATTGCTATGATAACCAAAATTTATTCGGGTTTTAGTACGATCATTTTTGTAGTTCTGGTGTTAAACGCAGGGTGATTTAATGGGAAATACATTTGTTCTGTAGCTTTCATGTTCCTTGTTCGATTCTCAGTGGGTATAGTGGGCACGTGCATCACTGATGGGACCTGCGGAAATTCGAATACTAATTTTACGATTCATTCGTTCATTTTAGCCAGATATTAGTTACGAAGAAACCAGAAATATAGTGTCCATGCCCCGTCAAAACTTAGACCGTATTGTGTTTCAACTACGCGTCTAATTAATGAACGAATGTGTGTGTGTGTGTGTGTGTGTGTGTGTGTCGGAACAGATACAAACTACTCACTGATGATAATCGAACAACCAGGACAACGTCGGAGCACGAGGAACAGTATAGTCAGCAAACCGAGCCACATCAGACTCCCGCACAGTCGAGGTCGAAGGATCAGTCGAGAACTGTACACGTGGAACACTCTCTCTCTCTCTCGCATTGGGATCTTATTTGTTTAAATCCACACATGGTCATGTGTTTGTTGCAATTACAATGTGACTCGATTTTTCGCTTTTGCACACAAATGGAACATTGGTACGTGTGTTCGTTTCGAGCAATGCAGTCATCATTGTTCTCGGCGGACGAAACCAAATTGATAAGGTCTCTTATTTTGTTGGTGACCGTGCGACTGTTGAAAATAATCAGTCACTGAGAAAAAGACGAATAAAGTGATTGTGTCGTCATTTAAACATCGGTGAAGTTATGAAAAGTTTGGCGAAAAACTAATCTATGTGATAAAACGAAAGCTAATTAAACGTAAAAATGGAGTGAGTTTACAAGTTAGGTAATGTACTGATTGAGGACCGTATGGCTCAGGTATAAGAGTTTACACTTCTAACTCGATATTCTGTGGTCTGTTGCCGAATGGGAACACCAAAAGGTGGTACGTTCTGCCAGAGAGTCCCAACGAGTATAAAACCGCTATCGGGCGCTTTTTCGACCAGCACACAACAGTTCCGTCACGTTTTAATAAATTAAAGTTTGGTTGAAATAGTGACTGGCTGAGTGTAAACGATCAGCTCACTTTGAGTTGGAACTGCCACTTATTTAGACTAATCTTGTGTGATAGATTCCATTCGCAGATTGTAACGCGCTTTCGTTTGAGTTTTGCTACTGTTGGTGAAAGGACGGCGAAGGCAGATTGATGAATTGTGAGGAAATTTCAGTCTTACGTTATAGTGATGCATACATTGTAGCTGCACCTTATACCAGCAGTGTTATCGAATAGTCCTCATGAAGCCATTGCCCAGTTTGATATTACCCTAGTGCATAACACAAATCCAAGAAAATATTAGTTACTGTTTCGCGGTATTAAAGCAATAGTGTGGCTTGCGTGCAGTCCAGATTTGGACCCTGCTAAATGCATTTGGGCTATTCTTACCGGATAGGTGTTCCAACACTCCACAGTTTACACCACAAAATCAGGGACATTGGTGATTAGGGAATGGAATAATATCGACACGGACATGATTCGAGATCTTATACAGCGTGGTAAAGTGTTTCCATGGGGAACGCAAGCTTTGGTCACGAGGTTCATTTATTATGGTGTAAAGCAAAATGCTGTCAACATTGGTTAAACGCCCCGGGGTAAATTTCCTCGGTTTATTAGGAATACTTTACAAAGGATAGGGCCTGTGGCAAATTACTCACGTGAGTACTCCATGTTTCATTTTCGACCGGCATAATCAATTCATTCAGAATACAGAGTACTGGAAGGAACCCCACATCGATCCATTTTTCATTTAATTGGATTCCATGTCCCACGAATCCACGAATCCACTAAATCATCGTTCAGTGGACAGACCGACACACATGCGGGGCATTACGTTCCCTCCAAAATGGCGCATGTCTAGCCACGGACACAAGAACTCAGCGGCAGTGGGATGATTCATGCATTGAATCACGATTTTTTTTAAAATAGCAACCGAACTGCGACTGTGTATCAGTAATCCCGAAAGGTATTTTGGTCAATCACCCTAGCGTTTATATTCACGCATATACTTCTTCTACTTGTAGACGTACAAAACGAAAGCACATGGACGGTTAAAGTAAAAGGGAACGCTGTGCTTAGTTTCAGACCACCTGTCTCTCGACTGCCAATACGACCTTGTGACGATGGTATTCTACTTGTGACTGTGACTGTGAGCGGAGTAGGGTTCTTTGAACAGAGTGCATCGGATTTATTTTACAACAGTAATTCCAATGAAGAAAAGGATATTTGACCAAATTAATAATGCATTTGCGCGTATGGATTATTCTGTTATGAGCGGGTTAGTAACTTAGAAGTAAGTCGTCGGGTGTTTGGCAATGCTCCGAACAAGAACTCGCTATCGCATCGAATCTAGCTCAATAAGCTCCGTTGGTTAGGACAGGTGTTGCGTATGTCCGATGGTCGCCTATCATAGAGTGCCTTATTCACAGTGGCAGTTGCAGACTGGAGGAAGCCACGTGGAGGCCAGCAGATGATGTGGAGACGAGGCACGAAGAAATGCACACAGCGATTAGGTGGAGTAGGTGTCTCTCATCTTCCGGGGTGGGGTCTAAAAGACTCCGCAACCGCATGGTTGGAGACACTGAAGGTCATGGCTGCGAACTGACAGCAATGGCTATCTTACTGTCACTTCTTAACAGACCAACATGCTTGAAATAGTACGTATGCACAACCGGACTGTGTACTATGTGTTGACCATAGAGGTTCGCTTTCTTTTCCGGTCCCTAAAATAAAGTCCAATCCGTATCCGCCTTACACATTCTCAATTACTTTGTATGCAATATGAGTTTGGCAGGGATCAGTGAAATTCACTTTACTGTATTACACTGTACAATGATGATGATGAACGATCGTTCGGTCGGGTGACAGGCATCGGTCGGTACCCAAAAGCCTCGACTAAGCCGCTATCTCGCATCTTGTTCTATGAACGTCGAATGATAACGTGTGCCTCGAAGCAGGCCTGCCTCCTACAGCCTCAGTATGGTCGATGACAGGTGTTTCGGGTTGTGACCGGCAATTCTTCCGTTGCACCTCGCCTATACGCTCAAGCGTCACAAACAGCCTCTCCCCCGATGGTGTTCTCCCATAAAAGATGCAGGACGAACAGCCAACATCTGCGGCTATAACTGGGTCGGTTAGTCACTGGTAGTTGACTAAAAGCCTTGCTTCCGAACCAACCATGAAGAGTGGTACAAACCACACTCACCCGCATCTTTTTGACTGTGGCAGTGGGCTCCGGGTCAATTGAGGTCTCCAGAAGCTTTTACACTAACGCTCTAGTCACTTCTCCGCAATTCATCTACACCACAACGCCTTCTTCTTCCATTTTTTTTATCGATGTCAACAGTAAGCGAGAGAAAACTTCTCCGCGAAGTGTGCCCTGCCCTTAAGTTTCAGGCACACGTGTCAGCCCCTATTATGACTTTCGAAAAAATTATGCAGAACAAAATATTTTTAAATTCTCAAAGCTGCTAGGACAACTTGCTTTTACCCAGTTTCACCAACACTGCTCTCGCCCAAGTCAAGTCAGAATGATTGTATTGTATTATATTGTAATAACTTCTGCAAGCATGAAGCCCACGTTTCAGTTAAAAAATATGCAGTTTGGAGCAAGGGAGAAGATGAAAATAACAATGAAAAAAGAGATTTAAGTTCCAAAACTGTTAACAAATTCTATGAAAACCTGTTCTTTGTTAACAAAAATATTTGCTAATGAGGGTACAGTGGAGTTACGATAAATGTTTATTCTAGAGGGAACACAACGATATTGTGATCTAGTCGAGGGATGGGAACAAATGGAAGTTTGGTCAGCGTGCAGCGGATGTGTGGAGTCGATGAGAATCTGATGCGCAAACTTTTCACATGCATTCAAATGACGTTCGCATAGGTTAGTTATCAACTCCTTTAGTGGGACTGAAGAAACACGGCTAATGATGGTCAATCCGCGTGGAAGCAAATTAAAATCCGTCTTAAGGAGGTTGGGAAAAATAACGGGTGAACAATAAAGTAAAACAGGGAAAACACATTGATACAGAAAGTTGGAAATAATTAATTGTGGAGTACGAAACTGATGAAGTTTACGGATATGAAAAGAAAGTCTTCGAAGCTTACTGACGATGTGTTGAATGTGAGAGATCCAGTGAAGATTAGTATCAATAAAAACGCCCAGGTATTTAATACAGTTTACCCGGGATATTGGTTCGGAACCAACCGATACCGGAAAGAACTGCACCTTGGAGTACTCCAGAGCTGTTCAACAACGGTTTGGATTTCTTTCGACCTAACCTGGTACAGTGAGTTCTCCCGGAGAAGTAATCGACAAGTCAAGCTAATAACTGTCTAGGACAACCAAAGGTCTCTAGATTATAAAGAAGGGAACGAGGAATAGAATCAAAAGCAGATGAGTAGTCCAGAAACACATAACGGACAGATTTCGCAGTCATTCATGGATTTGGTAATTTTATGTAAAGTAGAGGAAACTGCATCCGCGTGCCTCTGTTTGGTTTATAAGCAAACTGAAGAGGATCGTATGGGATATCAATGGAGGACTGATTGCGGTTAAGAACAACTCAAATTCTGAGGACTGGAAACAGCAAACATCTGTGGCAAGGTATAGGACTTCTCAGTGGAATGAAGAAAGTACGGTCGAACGTAGATGTGGACGCTGATGATCTCAATGCCGCATTCTTGCACCAATCATCGGACATTCTTCCTGCCTACTCGTCACAAAATGTTTGTAACGTGGAACCACTCTCATACTGTGACGGGTTAAAACTTTTACAAAGTTGCAAGACGTCTTCTGCTGCAGGCCCAGATGACTTACATCCAGCCCTCTTCAAATTTGGTGCTGTTTCACTAGCTGGGGCAATTACCTCTATTATAAATGAATCTCTTCACACTTCTACTATCCCCGATTGTTGGAGACCGGTCACAATCATACCAGTCCCCAAAGCATCTAAATCCTCTATCCTCTCCAAACGTTTTCGTCCCATTGCATTGACATCTTCAGCTCTTAAATTGACTGAAAAGGCCAACCTCAAACGCCTTCAGCAGTCCATAAACATTCACAGTGATCCGTTACAGTTTGCTTACAAGCCAAATAGATCCACCCTGGACGCAGTCTCTACCCTCATTCATTTCATCACTAAATCGTTGAACAGCTCTGTTGAGTCTGTTCGGTGTGTTTTTCTCGACTACTCTTCTGCATTTGATTCCATTCCTCGATCTAAGTTGTTACACAATCGTTTGAATGTCCCAAGCAGTTGTTAGCTTGCCTACCCAACAATTTTACCGATAGGGTACAAACCACTAGATTAGGGAAGGCCATATCGAAACCCTTAGTCAACAACTCCGGGGTCCTTCAAAGAGGCGGGGCTACCCCCATACTTAT
>UZAN01041933.1:2919-31085 GCA_900618425.1 Echinostoma caproni
GAAAAGTCCCTTAGATGAAACTTTATCTGAGTAGAACGTGTGAATGCTTGATAAGAAATGCGAGAGTATACCTTAGGTCTAACAAGAAGAATACTATGGTCACTGGTAGAAACCGGTGCCATTAGTTTGAGGGAGAATAATTTGGGATGGTTTGTGATCACTCTGTTCATCACAGAAGTGCCTCTGGTGGGAGAATAAGAAATGTCAAATAAACCAAACAGAAGCAAGGGAGAAATGCTTGCATGATTGAAATCACCAAACAAAACTAATTTAAGCTATTGTCTACTTATAAGTAGCATGATAGCTACCTGTTCATGTACAGAAATCGAAATAGAAAAAGCTTCAACATTTGATGAATACTGTGATATAGAGCCAAATAATTGGTTCATCGGATCCAGTGATAAGTGATAGCGATATCATTGCTATTATGTTTGGAAAATATTCTCACATCTAGTTCAATTTTTTTCCAAGTTGGGGATATTTTTCGTGTCTGTCGCGCACAGAAAATGGATTTTATCCGACCAAAACGGAATGAGATATCTTTGATGTTTTGAGCTGGGCAGTCGATTTTGGTGACACGGTTCTCTGACGCAGACAATTTTTGTGCTCAGTCTAGACGTATGATTGCCACGAGCAGCTCTTGCTTAAGCCCCAACAACAACGCGGAGACAGAACACGACTGGAGATTTCAGTCAGCGTACATTTCATTATCAAGGTTCTATAAGCAAAAATATAGGGTAAATCAGCCATACGAGAACTGCGCAGTGACTCAACAACTAGATTGCATCCGTGATACTTTGATAGGTCGGTCGGACAACCATTGGCTGACACGTTCTGCAATCATCCATTCCGGACTCTGTCTTCGTGAACGAATGTATACTCTCGTGCCTGCATGACGCTGATTGGATGTTTGTCCCCTCGAAATTACATGTTGAAGTACAATGCAAACATTTAAATGCAATGGAAAGCTTTGTAATGACCAACAAAGACCATTGAACAGATGTTTCGTCCTGTATGGTACGGTTATCACAAAGATTTATATTCCATTTAAATGCATTTACCTCGTAAGGAGTTGTCGAGATACCAAGCAGTGAAACCCACACCTAACATCATCAACAGTGCCTGGTACCTGTGTCAAAATCCGAATGGGCTCATCCACTCATTCACCACCAGAAATAAAATGCAAAACGAGATCACTTTGCGGAACTTCTCTCGCCGATTTTTTATTTTCACCTTTCGGCTTGAGGCACCCTGGAATTAGGGTGTCCCGTAACTTGAAATGATTGCACACGTATCAGAGTGGATGAAGTTGACCACGGGAGATTAAGTGTATTTCTTTTTCTTTTTCTTGCTAATTTTACTTCCCTTTATTGAATACACACTGATACGATTTTCAGGAAGGGCGAAGCTGCCAAACAAAGGGCTGCCATGGGAAAAGTCAGGCAATGGTGGTAGGGGCCAAAAATTAATCCTCCGAGGTGGTAATGTTGGTGACATTACCACCGGGTCACCACCGCACGAAAGTCTTCTCGGTGCACAAGGAACAATTGTGAATCCTAATATTTACTTCTTCGATCGTGGCTAAGATATGGTGCTTCAATCTTGCTGACTTCCTAAATCGAACTTTGCAAATCGGTCGGAATGCGCTTGCCACATCCGCCAAGCGGTTTGACTCAACCAGATTCGAGCACACAGCGCTCGTAAGTGTCCTAATTGTTCCTGTCCTCAGAAAAACTGGGCTGTGTTTCCGAACGCTATTGAAAAAGCGCCGGATAGTGCGACCAATATACCCAGTCCCATAGGAACAAGTGAATGAGTATATACACCCCCCTCGTGTGTCCAGAAGAAATTCGTACAAGCATTTCATCTCCTCTGACTCACTTCATCCAGTCCAGCACGTGTACAATCACTTCGACTTTTGACACTGTGATCAGTTTCACATACACACATGCACGCATGATTGCAGCCGGAGCTGAACCATTAGGAATCGAACCTCCTATTCCCTGATTGTTCTTGTTATTAGTCATGTTATGTAATGCCATCGATATAACTTGACATGACTTGCATTCTAACCATACCAACGGATTTGATCATTCTCACCCGATCACGGTCATTCAGTCACTTTCGTTTGTGAAGAGAGTATTAAAATAGATTTACTAAACTTTCATGACTATTTCGTTTTTCGCTGTAATTGTTTCATCGACTTCTGCAATTCGTGCAGAGCAGGCAGCTAATCCCCCAAGCAGGCTTTCCCCCGAACTTGAGCCAAAATCCAAATTGCTTCAACACAAATTATCCATATTTAATAAGAATCAAAATTCCGAATAAAAAAATCACAAGAACGTTAGTTGATCACTTTTAATACATCAGGACCAAACTATGTTAGGAATTTATCGAAAAACTGATGCGTCATGTGTTGTTTTATTGTGAATGCTAGATTTGACTGTAAAACCGATTGTAACCGAAACGTCGGCGAATAGAACCCTCTACCGACATCGCGGTGGTATTAACATAATATCATTCACAAGAACGTTATTTATACGATAGTAAAAACCAGGTACTTATTATGACGTAGTTTTGGGTCGATGATGGCCCGGTGGTAACGTTATCGAATTACCACCCGGGGGATGTGTGTTCCAATCCCACTAACACCACCTGACTTCCCCCATTTGTGTTTGTTGTATGGCGGCCCTTTGATTGGCTGCTTCCCCCTTCCTGAGAATTGTATCTTTGTCTATTCAATAAACGGAAGTAAAATCAAAAGACAAAAAGGATGGGGTTAAGGATTAATTTTCTTGTCACTCAGACCTAATGCATTTTTATTGGAACTTTTGTCACAGTGCCTACAACTCGGTCAGTTTAGTTGTATTGGAAATATTGACCGTAGCCAACCGGTCTCGACAGACACGTCAGAAACACTGAATGACACACAGTGGGTTCAAGAGCGATGTCCCACAAGGCTGATTCAAGATACAACATCAACATTCTGGAAGAAACACACGTGTGCTTCAGAACTCTCTTCCGGAAGTTATGAAACATCTGCGCGGCAGAAGAAGAGTTTGACAAAGTGAGTTTGCTAACAAAAGGATATATTGAGTAATTCACTGAACACAGTAGCAAACGGAGTACCAAAACAGACTCTCCACCAACCGCGGAAGAGATGTATGTACTTTGAGGTATTTTCCTTCAAAAGGGATCAGTTGTTTAGCCGAACAATAAATAATTTGACCAAGACAGTGAAATGCACGAACACGGCAGCTGTATAACTACTGTTCTAAACTACCTAGGTGTTAAATCCTCGGGATCTCCAATGGTCATCCAAGGTTATTCCTAATATTCTACGTACAATGCAATAACATACTTAGACCTACCTGCTCAGTCTGAGACAGACTGCACCGTATGTCTCCTTCTGACGGATTTGCAAGAACGAAGATTTTGTAGTAGCGCGGATGATGTCCCGTAATCTATGAGCAAGATTCTTGATGAATCCGTCCATGCGGACAACAAATTCTCACATTTTAATTCTTCTATGATCAACAAAACGGCAAACATGGGCCAAAAGCAGTTAATACCGCATTACCCGTAAGGAGCATGCTAGGTTTCGCGCTGTTCATGGATGCATTGATCAAATCTTCACCCTCCGACAGCTGTTAGAGCACCGTCATGCCAGCCTAAGACCAGCAATCATTATGTTCTCAGACATCCACGTGGACTTCGACTCTGTTGGTAGGGCCGCACTATGGAACTGTTTGTTGAGCAATGCAGTACCAGAAAAGTGTATGGTTCCTCAAGGAGTTTTACCATCATACCTCAAGTCGTGTTAGGGCCTGTGGTCAGCTTTCGCCACCCTTCACCTCCTTGAATGGAGTTCAACAAGGCTGACCCATATTCACACTCCTTTTCAATTTTTTTCATAGAGGCTTTGATACAGAATGCTTTATCCGGTCTAACTAACGGTGGAGTCGGACTCCTCCCAGGGAACACAATGCTTGACTTAGAATATACCGATGACCTCGGTTTGCTGGGTGACAATACGCAAGTAGTTCAACACGCTCTGAACCGCTTGGCGACCGAGGTATCGGCCATGACAACTGACTGTTACCTAAGGGAAGGGTGTACATCGCATCGTTTGTGCTAATGGGAATCGAATGTTTTAAATAAAATGCCGTTATCAGTGTTATTGGGTCAACGGTTTAAAGTGTTCCGTTTTATCAGTGATCAACGAGAAATATTCTATATGGTCCCACAGAGCACACTTAAAACAAAAGAACAGAGTGGCGGATAAGCTCGTTTTCAGTGATTCGTATTCATGCCAATACATCAGAATAAATATCATTACTTGGGAGACAAATTATCTTGGGAAAATAAAATCATATCAAATCACAGATAACTAGGAGCATTGTCGTCATGGGACCGGAAATCTGGGTCATCCGACCGTCGAGAATACTCGTGACGAGGTATATATGTGGGGAGGGCCATGGGCCATGGAGTCTTTAACCCAACTTTGTAACATGGGTTCCTTTTCATCAGTTTAGTTTGAAAGGTTTTAAGCTACCTTCGTAAATACTTGTTACCAGTATCAGAATGTCNTCAAGCTCTGTTCTGAGCATCATAAACACTTAGACAGCACTCGTTCCATTTGGGTCGTCCTATTCTACTCCCCCGATTTGATGGATTTCGACCGATCGCGCAATATGTTATTTATATTATCTATCTAGTCCATTACATTTAGCAGCACGATCTTCGTCTCCTTGTCTGGTTTGAACAGTATAGCAAGTTTATTTTTTGAAGGTATCGCAATCCCATGGGACCGCTTTCCGCAAACTTGAAAACACCCAATTACAGTCATCCCTTGAAGACTGTGTACTATAAACGTGGTACGTAGATGATATTTGTGTGATCAACGGAACATGAAATACAATGGAACTGTTAATCAGTTTAAACACTGCGCATTCTAACACACCATTCACATAAGAAATGAAGTCTAATAACAAATTAGTTTCTAGAAGTCCGTGTCTTTAGTCGATCAGACGGTTCAGTGCAGCGCTCCATGCATAGAAGAGCAACTTAAAACGAACAATACATCTACTTCCGAAGGTTTGTGATGCTTAAGGTAAATAGGAACATGGTTAGTTCCCTAGCGGACTGGGCAAGAAAGTTGTTTAGTGAGGACACGTTAGAAGAAGAGCTCCGCGTTATAAGATTGATTTTTGCACGTGACGAGCATCCGGAATATTTAGTCAATAAAATGTTTCAGCGCAAGGAGAACACTTTACAAACACAGAGATTAAGAAAAATATCCGTGTACATCACGTTGCCGTCCAGAGGGAGGGAAACACCTCAGTTGAGATCATCCAAATATTTTCCTACCAAATCGATAAAGCTTTCTATGCATCCAAGTTTCCTGCTTTATTCGCATTCAAACCAATTGTAATTGCGATTGAAGGACAAAGTTCACGACTCTGCACTCTCATTGTGTACACTCATTTGCTTATTCCTGTGAAACAACGAGCATAGAAAGAACGGACAGGCAATATCCGGCGTGGCCGGGCACCGGAAAGATTAAACCACTTAACAGCTGGAAAAGCTCACATTGTGGACGTGATCGAGTTCGTGGGGTATTATCGAGGAGGATTTGCTGTTGGATGCTGACCACGGCAGAACTGATGGAATTTGTTTGCACAAACCCCTCTCTATATGCCCCAAAACAACCTGTGCAAGGGCTAACATTTCCCTGGCTCACCCCACATACACGCCGCGTCACGAGTAATCTCAATGGTCAGATGAGTGGCCAAACAACTGTGTGATCGTGGCGAATCCGATTTTCGTTCTCACGAATAATCTAGGGTGTGATGTGGTATGATTTCATTATATTTTCCGAAGAAAAAATTGGTTTCCAAATAATGAAACTTATTCTGAGGCTTTGGCATGAAACAAATAATTGAGAATGAGCTTGTATACTACTCGATTGTTTTGTTTAAAATATTATATATGTCTTCTATGTTGGATTTATATGAGGACACATTAAACAGGAGAGAAAATTAAGAACCCAAGTGAATACCACACAATCTCTTTGCAATTCAGCACTACCATCTCGACTAACGTCAATTACAGATGTATGCTAGCCTTCATCACTAAGACTTGTTGTGATGTTTATGTCACTCCAGAGCATGTTTCCACAGTGCGTGCTGCCTTTTGAGTTCCGATTCTAGGCAATCTGACATCCACATGTAAAATTTGTAATAGAAATCTAATGGTAATTGATGAGATTGAGCTTCATTGAATGAATTACATGAGTGTGCCGTCCCATCGAAAACCGGTTCATTTTTAGGTAAAGTAATGCACTAGATATACCAAACAGCACACAAACTGGAGATAAAAAACGTTGAGGAAGGAAGACTGCGGTTTCTGGAGAGAAGGGAGCTATGAATTTGAACAGAACGTTGGAGTCACGGTCTCCGCTTAGCAGCACACTTAACAGATCGGAGGAGAGGATTTTGGGAAATGGTCCTCATTGGGACAACTTATAGCCACCTACAGAAGGACTCGCACAGATCTCACTAATAGATAATCAGTCATTAGTCTGAGTTGCAATTGTGAAGCATTTAGTAGCCCCAGTGGGATTCGAAACCGCTTCTGGAAGACGCCCACACATTTTGTACAAAGCACATTCTAAAGCTGAGCTATGGGGCCACACCAATAACACTGACTTTTCACATTCGAATCATCCATCGAATTCACACAGGCATATGGCAGCTACCAGGTGGCATGTACGCTGATTGTCACGACAGGTTTTCCTTAAAATTCACCAGAGTCCGCCGAATGAACCTGTAAGTCAAGGTTAATTTTGTAATTTTTTGTTCGATAGATTGAAGTCTTACGTAGAAATTGTGGTTCAAATTTGAAGAAATCAGTGCTATTGGTGTGACTTCATAACTCATCTGGTAGAGCGTGCTCCGTAAAAATAGAGTAGGCGTTGTCTTTGCGTAGATTGGAATCCCACCACTTTTCACAATTTCAACATAAGGCTTTAATCGATCGAATAACAATTTGGATATAATTTTGACGTCGATGTCTAATCGAGTCCCCGTCTGTCTTATGCCCGCGTCACAAGACACCCATAAAACGAAAAAATACCTACTGAAAGGCATATTACTACAGATACATCTGGCACAATAGCATGGATACTAGAGACAATTCAATTATCAATAAATAAACTAACACAGATAGCTGCGAAATTCTTATTTAAATCCGAAACGTATCAACCGTGATTGTACAAACAAATCTCATTTTTTTATCCGATATGCAATTTATTAATGCTTTTGGCTTGAGTAAATTACCAACGCAATTAAACCAGGGAGCATGAATAAATGAATACGTCTGAATGTCCAGCTCGGTGAAACCAAATTCATCTTGCATAGTACCAGACAATAGCTTTGTCAATCTCATCGCTTGTTCACGTGAGACAGTCCATCATCAGCGTCCTTAACCATCATTTTTTGCAACGTAAAATCCTCGGTGGGCTGTGACCGCCAACCATGCCAATACATGAATAAACAGGTTTTTACATGCAATTCACCTGTGTAAAAGTCCAGCAAGCTACTTGCTTCAACCTGCCGCGTGGGCTCAGACTTGGTCCAGTGGAGACTTTGTAGAACTATTCAAGGCCGCTTGAGATTGAACGAAATGTTTCAAGGTTGGAGATGGCAATGGATAGAATTTAGTTCACAAAAGCCAGTTATTATGGAAGCAATTTATGCTTGTGCTTCACTGATTGCGAAAATGTGTAATTTTTGCGCACAATCTGCTGGTAAAACCATCTCATTCTAGTCATTGGTTCGACCTTAAAATGATGGTCTTTATGGTGGGTTGAATGCGTTTTACTATGTGAACGTTGCAAAATATTCTTGAGAAATTATCACACAAAAAAGCAAAACGCTGGAGTTGAGAGATCTAAACCATTCAGCTACTCGTATCGGCCCCCGCGTGAACATTTCATCAAAGTGAAAGTATCTGAATTCGATTTCATTCCTCGATCTAAGTTGTTACAAAAACTGCAATCGTTTGAATGTCCCAAGGAGTTGTTAGCTTGGTTATCCAACGATTTTACCGATACGGTACATACCACTAGATTGAGGAAGATCATATCGAAACCCTTAGTCAAGAACTCCGGGGTCCCTCAAGTAGCTTTGCTATCCCCGTACTTGCCACTTATATTTGTGATATTCCCTGTGTTTCTCCCGCACGAATTTTGAAATATGCAGATGATGTCGTGTTGTGCCAACCCATTTCTTCTTACTCTGATCTAAGCACTTTTACCGATAATCTTGATCAAATTCAGTCATTCTCCTCTTCATCGGGGCTAACTCTGAACCCCAGTAAAGGTGTTGAGTGTTTATATAGTTTGGCCCCCTCTCTATATCCGACAGACCCCACAGTGATTAATAACAATCCTTTATCCAGGGTGAACTCGGTCAAATATCTCGGTGTAAACATAGATAGCAATCTTCATTGGTCAACCCACATCCACAACTGCATTGGTAAACTGCGACGCCTTTCATTTCAAATACGAAAGCTCAGGCAGTTTCGCGCATCCCAGTCAGTTATTTCTACTTTTGTTTATCAATGTGTTTTCCCCATCTTACTCTACTGTTCCTCGATTATTTTTCCTGGTTTACTCAACAGGACTTCAAAGTCTTACGACGCGGTCTAACCATTATTAGTCGTGTCTCTTCCATTCCTGTGAATAAATTAGCTGTAAAGCTTTCCGAGTATCACGTAACTTCCTGTGTGAAATTTGCCGAGAGCATCCTCACAGATCCGGACCACCCATTGTATGCAGAACTGACACTTTGTCATTCCCATCATTCAACACGCTCCCAATTTCGTCAAATTTCATCTCGAATTAATGCATACCGCAAGTCACCCATACCGTATCTTGCTCGTCTACTCACAAACAAAGAGCGAACAATGAGTGAACTTTGTCTTAACCTTGGATTGTGAATGTCTTCATGACTGCAAAAACGTTTCTCCCAGTTGATTATGTTTATTGTGACGGTTAGCGTGTATCATCCTTTAACTGAAATGTGAGCTGCAGTGCTTGCAAAAGTTATACACAATACAATACACACAATAATACAGGAAGGCAATCAAACGATGCGTAGCAAAAGGAAGGCCACAAAGAGCCATGAAACCGTCCCCGCCCAGCATCTTTTGAGGGCACAGTAAAGGTTTGTGAACCGTGACGAGCAATCATTCAGTAAAGTACTACAACTTCGGAACCAAATTACGTAACCTTGCAATGAAGGATTGGGTCAAGTAACGCGGTTGACTAATAGCGAATGTGCGTTTAGCAGTCGACACAACTTGAGCAGTGTAAACTTGGCCTAGACCCCGTTCACACTCTTGACTCCTAATGGAAATATCCTACATTTTATCTGTCAATTCAACGATCCCAGGGTCCACCTGTTATATATATCTTAACCCCGATGAGCACCGCACCTATTATATTTGTTTTCGTGCTAGTTTAGTGATAAAATAGACACTGGATCACGAGCAATATACTGCTATTGAAGGCGATGTAAAATCCGGTTCATATGGATCGTATTCTCAACTTTATTACCAGTAAAACAATTTCGATTAATTTTCATGAGGTAAAAACCCATTTCGTATATTGTATTGGTATCTTGCTTGATGTGCATATGCATGAACGAGCAAACTTTAGTCAACAATTGATTGTTGACCGCTCCCCACGCACCAAAAGTGAAAAAGTGCAATTGGCGACCATCCAAAACATATGAGTACTGACTGAATACTGAGGTGCATACGGAATTCCCCGACAATCGTTTATTTGTTTCGTGAAATACGAACCAGATACGGAACCGTTGAGTTATTACATAAATCCAATTCCAAGTACCAACGCTGCACAAAACGATTTATGTTGCGCTGCGAGTTTTCCATGTCCGAGGATTGACGAACTTCGGTGTGAATTCCTGAGCCAGTTCTCAGAGAGATTGAAAAATACAACAGGAGAGTAATGAATTGAAATTGGACAACCACCCTGAAGATATTTCTTTGAAGGGCTCGGAATTGCCTAAGTATTGAGATCCGGAAAGATAAGGCATTCGGTTTTACAACACAAACCTGATTGCAGAGAAAGTACGACAAAGTCAGCTCGCTCGATTGATGCCTAAGTAGATTTCGCTGCCTCTCTTGTAGTACAATAAGGCGTGAATTCGGCAACCTACCTTTGATTTTGCTTCCTCTTCAAAGTCATTTTTGGAAATAAATCTTTCATTTTCCGCAAGGCTGATTGTGTGAAGGCCGTTTATAACTGTTGTCATTCCAAAGTGACTGATGAAGTTCACTCCGGTTGGGGGTCTAACTCTCATTTTTACATCAAACGTGAACCAGATATTGTGAGAATGACTGTGAAGACATACCACATCCTTGATTGATAGCAGGATTCTGCTAGATAGCGATCAAAACATTTTGAGTGTAAGACGAGTTCTTGTGGAAAGACCGAAAATAAATTGTCACATATTTTAAAACGAATGTGGGAGAGTAGATAGTTAATTCAGTGATACAAGCAGAACCGAAGTGTCGCAGAAGCACATCTTTAATCTTAAGGTTTGAACAAAGCTCCGTTTACATTAGCTCGACGCTTATTATAAGTAAAGTGATGAGATAAATAAACAAGCGTCTGTGTAAGAGAAAGAAAATGCATAGTCCGTTGGGTAGCAAGACACGCTTGCGAGGACAATGAGCAAACAGCTGAGGAATGTAGTATAAATAGTTATTTATCAACAAAATTGCGTATATTCTACTCTTCCAAATCAGTTCTCCCGTTACAAATGAAGGACAGGCTACCGATGGAGATGACCTGTTTCTGTGCTTACCAGTTCACTTGCTCCTGTGGCGCAAGTTACGAGGGTCGCACCACCAGACGCCTGGCCGATCGAATGACAGAACACCACCCAGCTTGGCTCAGTTGGGGACCGATAAAGTTAGGTGGAAGTGCTGTTGCTATATCTGTGACCGAGACGAATCATGTCGTGGGTGTGCGGGAATCGTTCCGTCCGATCTATTTACGAATGGGGGTTCGGTCTAAGCACGTGAAAACTCGATCTACTGTCTCCCTGTTTTATTTCCGAGTTATATAATGTGCTGTAATTGGTCAACAGATAAAGCAATGAAACCAAGCTTTTAACGACGGGATACTTATCAGAACCATCAAGAATCACATATAAAGTGGCAACTTAGCCCTTAGATCACGTAGAATTATAACAAAAGTTAGGCAACCGTTTTGCTTTTCCTTCCAACATAAGGACCCTTCTCCATCGGGGGCAATCAAGTGCACCGTCGAGATTTAGCANNTACCGCCATCATTTAGCGGTCTTCCAGAGAAACTCTCTTCACTAGATGTAGCAACTTAGGCACTTCCATAATTAGGTTTTGCTTTATCTATTATCGTACTTTTAATGAGTTCAAAACGTCCGCACCGGCACAAGTCCGCAAGGTAAGCTCTGGATCGCACGCTTCCCTTGCACTATTTAGATCTACTTTCAGGTTCCCGTTGCCCTTTCTGAGATAACGGCTTGGGGATAGCCACACTTACTTCCAACGTTTCGGAAGTTTCACAATATAACGTATTTGTGATTCCAATACTTATTTAAATTTCCTCTTGGGAGGGATATCCAGAAAGAATGTGAGCAAATGCTAGTGACAGGTTCTGACAAACATCAGCAACTACCTAGTCATTAAATTAGGTCGGTTAAATAACTGCTAAAGGCACATGAACCCAGGGAAAATGGAGAGATTGTGTAATATCCTCCCCGGGTCTTTGAAATAGGCTGGAATTCTAAAATATTTAGACAGGTTTGGGGAACGTGATAAATAAAACGGAATGAGACCAACAACAGTATGGTCAACAAGCTCGTTTTCCGTTATTCGTAATTATGCAATCAAACAATATTCAATATGACTAACAAGAAGATCAAAAGTAGATAGGAAATTCGAGTCCTCATGGTTCAGACATGAATTCAAACCTGTGTGTGCCTGTGAGGTTGCTTGAAATGAATCATGCAGTGTCAAAAGATCAGTCACTGGCACGCTTGTTGAGGTGGATGAAGTGTCCCAGGGTGAGAGATCAATCTCTTCTGGGTCAGTACGACTCGCAATGCGAGAAACTTTGCATCCTGTGGAAACTTTTAAGGACCTTAACCTCGAAAGCAAACCGAAGATTTCATTCGATGTTATCTCTATGTTGGCAACTATGCCAATCAGAAATACTATCGATCACATATGCTCAACTATTCAAGGGAATAACATCGGTGTGTAAGTATTCCATTGAGTTAGACAATGCATCTGTTATTCGTGTGCAAGCATAATGTGCAGTTTCAATTCAATGGTGAATTATATCGCCAGAAGGATGAGGTTGCCTTGGATTTACCTTAAAGACCATTATTAGCCGATACCTACATTGCCAAACTTGAGACTGATCCTATTGAGCCGGATGTTAGACAATGCACTCCATATACACGATGTACTAACGATGTTTAATGTATATGAGATGCCAATTTGGAGACCAATTGGCTGCTTGAGGAGTTAAAAATGCTCATTTGTAAGTAAACTCTACGCTATAAAATGAAAAGGACAACAGCTTAACTTTTCTGGACGAATTCATAAGACGCCGCAGCCATAGAACCATCCAGTTATCGGTGCCAAAGGAAGATAACATGAAATGGATAGCATGTTCATTTCCCTAGGTTCGTCTATTTTCAAAGAAAAGGAAATCATTTAGCGAAAAATATATACACAACAGGCACCATCCACAGTGAACCTTGGTTCTTGCGTATTGTTTTTGCTCAAAATTGCCACCCAGAACACGGATGGACAAGGCAATTCCAGAACACGAGGAACGGTCAAGGAAGCATCCTTCCCCTTTAGCCATTTCATCAACACCAGAAGACAGAATTGATATTGGTCATCAATTTCGCGCGCTCTTATTCAGCTGTAAACGCGCATTTATATGATCATGTGAAACGAAGACACATAAGATTTGAGATGAGTCACTTGAACAAAGTGTTGGACAAGTGAGTCGAGTGATTTGTGTTTAGACAGGGGTTGAGGTCAAGCAAGATGAGAAAATTTGATATGGGGTGAACTGGTCCGAACGATGTGGTGGAGGGAGGGGGAGGGAAGGTCATATCACGTCATGTCATGCTATGGTAGGGTGGTTTCAAGTATGATATCATCACTACCACAACAAAACCATTGGCGTCAAAAATGTTTTGTGAACACATAATTCGGATTATAAGCGATGAATAATCATAGCTTCTAAGACTCACAAATTCCTTGAACTTCGAGGCCTCGCAATGGCTCGAAACGCTTTAGGTGCGTCTGTATGGTGACCGGAATCTAACAAATGACGGTCAGTTGCACTAGATGGTAATTTCCCTCCGCGAAGACCAAGTTATTTCGAAATATGTTCACAAATTCTGGTTGATAAGTGACGTTCTGTCCTTCCGATATACCGCTGATCGCAGGTACATTGAAATGAATAGATGCAGTTGGAGGTAACAATACTAACGTTTTTTGATCCAGGTTAGTACGGGTGAGACAAGAAAACGTCCCGTAGATAATCATTAATCTTGCTGCGTTGTACATCCTTTAGACGGCGTGTGTTAAACGTCGAGATGTAATTGTGGTCCCATCATCTCCCTTACTTGACCTCAACCCCTAACCAAACACAAATCACTCGAGATATCTTTATTGGTACATCATCTCCCTTGAAAAGCAGTTCCATGTAGACATCTTTCTTCTTAGCCGATAAAGAATTAGGCTTGGCGTTGATCGGCTTGCTATACTTGTGGATGAATGCTATAGGGTAACCATTGTCTAGCAAAGCATGTGCGTTTACAGCTGAATGAGAGCACGCGAAATAGATGGCCAATATCAATTCTGCCCACACGTTTCTTCTAGTGTTGATGATATGGAAAAGGAAGCGTTTACGAATTCTACCTATGTGCATCTATGGTTTAAGGGAGATTCGGAGGCTCCCCGGTGCAGTAAGCAGAATGTTTACTGGTGCACAGAAAAAAGCTATGTGCGTGCCGACCGATTTACAAGGTTCGGTGTAGTCAATCAAAAAGTCGGCTGAAAGAAGCACTTAGTCTCTCCCTCGGGCCCACTTCATTCACACCCAAAAGGTTTGTCATCACTTAAACTTTTGATACTGCGTGATCAATTTCACGCAAACACATAAGCATACACATGTTTGGAGCTAGATCTAAACCATGAGGACTCGAATTTCGCGTCCCGTTTTGATCCGGTTGTTGTTCATATTGAATGTTGTTTGGTGGCATGATTACTAATAACTGCAAACTTGGGGCTGCCGACATAGATAGTTGTTCTTTAATCCGCATGATTGTCAGTGGCGAACTTTTGAAAGAGCAGTGTGGGTACTCGGCATTGAATGTGGCTTTTGCCGCTCCATTCAGTCATCTTATGAATGTTTGGATGGCAAATTCACCCTTAAACGGAAGACTAGTGAACATATCTGCCTTTTTCACTCTGCAAGCGAGTAACTTCGGCATATGTTAAATTATATTCCCTTGAATGAAACGGTCCGGATAGTGACTGCTGTTTAGCAAGTCTGAAATAAACAAGAGTTTATATCCCAATACCATGACCACAACTCATTTGAACATTGTCAACCGAACAATGTGATTTTAGACAGCAATTCTACTGCCGGAATTTCAATCCAGTCAAAGAATGGAAGATAATTTAAGCCTGGTCTGAATTGTTCACAATATTTTACAATCATTCTTATTTGTGTTTGAAAATAAGGCCAACAAAAGAAACATTTACATTTGTTTATTTTTGCGATATATGCAATTTACATACATTTAAGGTACAAATACAAAAACCAATAACTCGGCAAATTCAGTCACACTTGAACTCGGTTTCCAGCCACGTATACAGCTCGTCCGCGTCCAGTTCGCCGTCTTTGTTCTTATCATATTTCTTGAACAATTCTTGCATATTGCTTTTGAATTTTTCACTTGGATGGATTGCGAGTACTTCGTCCAGCGAAAGCTTCCCATTTTTATCTTTGTCCAAATGATCGAGGAAATATTTCACAGCAGACCGAAATTCTCTGAGGTAATCGGGATGGAGTTACAGCCGGTGGAATAATTCGTAATTAAAATGCTTGACTGACATTCATCTTTATTCATTTGAGTAGTTTGGTTAGGTCACATTTCACATATTAAATAAAAATTTAATTAATACTTTATTTTGTTGCAGTAATTGGTATGTACATAAACAGGTGAATATAAGAGCAGATAGCGAAAACGGAACAGGCAGGAAATATCGCATAACACACATTTTTTATAAATGCTTCATTAGGGCCGCTCTGCTCTGCATAAATTCCGGATAACGAAAAGTAATCTCAATTGTTTGGTATCAATATTTCCTGTATGATGGAGAGGAGTAAAAATGCTAACAAACTGATGTGTTTGAGAGCGAGAGAGAGCACTATTTCAAAGCACTGACTCATAGCGAATGTGATTATAGTGGAAAAATAATGAGGGAACCTTAGATAGGGCAATCAATAAAGCGCTTAGCTAAATTGCAGAAATGAGGGTAGTCATACTGGAGAACATTAATAGGTATAGGAGCAGACAGGTCTCGGAACACGAAGCACTATGACAACGTGTCCTGTAGTCTGAAACCCATCCTTATTCGTTGTTCAAAATTTCACTATCTACAACAGTGAACAATAAAATTTGTGCAACAGACTTACGCGTTCGACATGGTTTCTTTAGTCTGCAATTGTGGATAGTAAAAACATGTTAGGTTATTTCTTGTGGAAACTCATAAGTTATTTAACTGCAATTCACTCAATTCCAACAGTGTGGCGGCATTAATCCATATAGTAATGACGATGTTTTCAAAAACAGTGTGTAAAAATACCCATAAACTGGGGTATTCCGATGGAACGCAATGAGGTTTATTTCATAGAAATGATAAACATAGTAATAGGATATCACACAATAAATTATGACAAAGCAGAATCCCTCCATTTTTCGGGACTTAAAATCCACTCACGGTTTGCGCGAGCGACGGACACGATTCACGCTTCGCTTACTGGCCGCAGTGTGAGTCAACTGACAGTGTATTTA
The DNA here is from genome assembly GCA_900618425.1 of Echinostoma caproni. Taxonomy (NCBI): domain Eukaryota; kingdom Metazoa; phylum Platyhelminthes; class Trematoda; order Plagiorchiida; family Echinostomatidae; genus Echinostoma; species Echinostoma caproni. Next base: position 19,107 of record UZAN01041933.1, read on the forward strand.
TATTCAAACATTCTCGCATTGAGCTCCACAATCTGTTCTACGCGTGTCCATTTTTTGCTCTGCACGTGTGTTTCCTTGCTCATTCGTCAATCTCTGCAAACTGACGACATCTGTCGCGCAGTCAAACGCGACAGACATTTCACCGGTCTGACTGCTTCTTCAGAAACTCTCACATGGTTCTGTTAGTCGTTTCTGTCGCACAAGATACTTCTTGATGCCAGACAGATTGAGCAAAATGTGTACCCCCTCGCTGTTCAGCCTACATTTGTGAGACCTGCCGACCTCAGGTATCCGATGGTAGAGATTAGTTTCTTTTTTCAGCAAAATCTGATCAGATGAGCAGCATAGCGAAATGAAACAGATTATTGATTTTAGATTGAGTGAAACTTTCTCCGTAAGAACATTTCTCAAGTACACTTTGTCCGTTAGGGAGTATAATCAATGGATTATCGAGCGTATTGGTAAACAAAATTCAATTCCAGTGATATTCTTAATATTTATTCCTTATCTATACTTAGTTATAACATCAATACCGTTGAAAAGAAACCGGTTGACATATCACTATCTATTCAGGGCAACACAACTGCCGAGCTTGTGACACGAAAACTGATTACAGCAGTGGAAAAACCATTCCTCAAATCAACACTTCTCGTTGTATTCATCTCCAGGCCATCTTGACGCTTTCAACTAAAAGACAAATTGCCTGCATCCGTAGTCTATTTCTGTGTGTACTGTTCATCTGAGACAGGGTATATTGGCCGCATTAGCAGACGTTTATCTGAACGAGTCCTAAGCTCCACGCGGCCTGGCTGAATAGTGCAGTGATTAGGACTATCAACCATTCGATCGTTTCACAGGTAGTGGAATCAAACATCGTGGTTAATGTGGCCAAGGCGTTTTGACCCCTCTAGTTAGTTCTCAGCAGTCGTTTAGGAGTCACGTTCTGGCCACAGGGGACGCGATCGCAATCTGCCTGCATAGTCCCCACCCCACAAATGCTCTCAAAAACAATTCGTAAGAGCACTCGGTCTTCCACGGCCAACACCACACACGACACAGTCATCCTACTAGCCGCCCCTAGTGACTCGAACCAATGCGCATGTGTGATGATCCAAGTGTGAGCAGCATCGATTAATGGAACTGGAATGTTAATTATTTCTCTTCCCATTTTATCATGTTTTCTCCCCCGAATAGAACTTTATAACAAAAATTGTCATGTATTAGTCCGTAGATTATTCACCGTAAACCAGCTTTTTCGCTAAACGTTGTGCTTCCTATACATCTTACTACACTCAAAAAAGCAAAATGTGGATTAAGAATATAACGAATTCCAACCATCCAACGGATATTAGTAACAACAGGGTAAGACTAAACTCAGAAGAGCGAGGTAGTGTCTATACTGTTTTGGTCTACCCCTTTGACATCGCTTTGTAAACGGCGCATACTTGTTTTAAACGTTGCAAATAAGTGTTGGACATTTTTTTCAGTTTCGATGAGGCTTGATGCTTTCTTTAAAAACGTAGAATGACTCATCTGTTAGTGTTAGTGTAGTGTTAGTGCTACTATATATTTATGCACATGGATAAATATATATTATCCTATTAATCATGAACATGTAAGACAACAGTCCCAAGATATCGAACAAATGTTTGATATGAATGTTGTTGGCGGTCAGCGTACACAGAGATAGAACGGGCATTGAATTAAATAGTAACATTGCAGAAGTACGGGCATATCTTGTGGAAACGTTTTGGGGAAAGGATTATATCTTGGCACCGATTCAGCAACTCCGAACCGTTTTGTAACTCCAAAACAGGTTCAACAAGCGCTTCCGGTTATTTATGGGAATTCGGAACGTTTTAAAACCGAACTTCGACGGAATCAGCAGGGTTTAAGTAGTCCGGAATGGAACGGGTGAATGAAATCTGAATCCGCTTTGGATGATCTGTCCAAGTCAACCTAATTTGGACAGTGACTCTTATGCGTACCACAACGGTTTTCAGGGTAAGCCGTGTTTAGGCAAAGCTGATTGTTTAAAAAAGAGCTAAATTTCGGTCAGCAAAGCGGATGGACATTATGCATAATAGAATGTTTAGCATCATCTTTCAGTCTGGTGACGTATATTCGTTCATTTTTCCGAAGGACGCGACGATGGTAGAAGATAAATGCAACCACACATAACATGACTATTTTCAATTACATTAACCAATAATTACAAAATGTAAAGTGATCAGAGAATTTTAAAATGAAAAGCTTCTTTCTACTCAGTGCGGCCTGTCCCATAGCTGTGTTCTTCACCAGTTGTTCTATAGAACATTCTTCTGTCAAAGCGCTTTTTTTGATCATAGGCGAAACTCGTCAAGTGAACTCTGTGTGTAATATTACATGAGGGTGAAAACATTCCAAATCGTGGGCAGTGTCTGATCTTAAGAAATATTCTGTTTACCCAAACATTGAAACGGAGACAAACAATGAAGCTCTTTACTGGGATCCTTAAAACGATTGCTGCCTCAATGGGAAAGCACGACCAGAATTCACAGATGCCGAATAACGAAATACACTAGTAGATTTCAGTAGAGTGTTATAAACAAATAGTCATGGTTACCATCTTCAAATGGTTTCAATCATCATCGTCGCGTAGCCATCACCTTTGTCTTTTTGAATCCAAAGATCGTTATCTTACCTCCATAATTCTTTTTTTCATTGAAATTTTTTTATCTTTCCTAAACGCACACCTATTCATGTGCCACACGAGAGTAGTAGTGAATTTGATTTGATCATAGACTGAATGTTTTCGTGCCACAAGCAAATGAAACCTGAAATGGGAATTATGGCATAGTTGTTTCAACTTGATTGGGTTTCATCAGTTGACCAAGTGCGTATTATCACTACGTTTTACCACCGAGGTCGTGGGTTCGATCCATAGTGTGGACAATGGACAGTTACCGATGAGTCCCAAACATATCGTAATAGTATTTTCCATCTGTCACGCACACGATTCATTTGCTTTACATGCTACAAAAATCGATTTGTACTTGTACTGTTACGCTGTCATGCTTTTAGTACTCGCCTTTCTTTTCAGGATAACCGTTTCCACCTTCTTCCGTCCAAATTATTTATAAATAATATTGTATTGGTTACCAATCAGATTTCAATATAATGTGAAATTCTCAGTTCATTTACCTAACGGCACATATGAAAATCAACCATTCCCTGTTAATGCATACATACCTGCCCTTTTAGAAGTTGAATTCCGTAGCCTTAGTGCATAGATCCTGCTTTAAACATGCGCCAACCAAAGCGCAGTGATTTGACCAAAATTAACAAATCAATCCTATGCAAACAAGATTTTCACTAGTAGCTGGTCAGTCAGTCAGTCAGTCAGCCATTTAGCTCGACAGCTTTAAAAGGCCGCAGTGTGTAACCTACTAACTCCAGTTGCAAGCCTCTTAACTTAACATGGCTACTCATGCCCAAAATTTATCTAATTGGAACGCTTCGTTTATCACTTTTCATCCACGAGCGGGTGAAAAAGCACCATCAATTAGTTCTAAAATGAGCGAAACAGATGTCCACAGTTCTCTGAGTGTGTGATCAATGGGATAAACTGCGAACTCTGTATGAATTTAAACCATCTATTGGCGGTTAGCCGAAATCCACAAACATTATCCCACACCAGTAATCCAAGTTAAGGTCAGTCTTGTGATTTCAAATGGTTTTGTTCGGCTTCTGGGTATCACCTTTTATCTGCAGACAGAATATATTTGAACCTCTGGTTTATCAACTACTTCAAAACGTCTTATTGCGTATACCAAATAAGAACAATAATTAAAATTAAATCCCAATATTATCATGGATTTTCAGAAAACAAAAATTAAGAGTTCACATTCAGTTTAAAGAACCAGGGATTCATGAAGCTTAGGCATTTTCCGAATTGGCGATCGAGAACCAGACTCCGTTGGCCTGGTGTATGTTCAAATGAAAGAAAATGTGATGTAATTTTCTAATGCGAAATTCGATCACCTCCGCTTCTCAATTTCTGTCGAAAAATCATTTTTTTCTTTTACTCGCCAGTTCTAATAGTACATGATTTGACTATTCCACAAAGCTGCCAGTATTGGGCAGATTTTACTACCGTAATTGGAAAAAAATATAAGGGGAGTAGCAAATGCACAGGACATAAACTAGCTAAACTGTTTACCAACATCCAGAACACCCAGAACATGTTTTAAATTTGGCCTAATCTGAACATCGTTTGTGGATACGAGTCACGCTTATACAATCGACTTATGAACTCATGGTTTAATCTCAGTCAGCCTTCAACCACCAATACGCACCTCATAAATGTTCAGTTACCACGGAAAATGATGAATTATCTCAGTAACCTCCGTTTTCAGAGAGCAGACAATTACGATTTGGCTTGCAAGTTTATTGATGAATGATGTATTTACTGAAATATTGGACAAACCACATTATAGACAAAGCCAATTGATTAGCTTTGATACTATTCGAGTCCGTATCTAGGTTCGCCTTCAGGAAATTCGGTCTCGAGCCACATGATCAGTTCTTCTCGATTCAACTCGCCATCTTGATCGCGATCGTATTTTTTGAACAGATCATCGATGTTCTTTTTGAACGCGTCGGATTCATGAATAGTCAAAATCTCAGCTTTCGATAGTTTTCCGTTCTTATCAGTGTCCAAATGTTCCATGAAGAAAGCGATGGCTTCTTCAAATTCGCTGAAAGGCGAGAGGAATTACGGAATGATCAGTCAGATTTTGTCCACGTGTCCGCGCATGCCACCGCTAAGGAAATCTTTCTCTCGCTCTCTCGCTCGCTTGAATGAAAATAATGCATAAAATTCCTTTTGTTAAAAGTTAAGGAGCTCTCCATCTCTCTTTTTAAATTGCTATAAATCATGAACCTGTAGTTTGCCGTTCCATTACAAACTCAGTTCACTAAACTTTGCGCAGTTAAATAATGATCGGGGTTGACGAGTGAACATAATTTATCCGATATTGCTCATTCATATTTAATGGATCTGTCTCGGTCACATGTCAAACAATTATGAAATAAAAATGTTGCAGTTCCAGATTTAGTGAAAATTAACAACTTTTTTAAAATCGAATAGAACGCGAAGAACGATGAATGTAATTCCTTTGGTTGGTATTGTCGGTTACATTTGGGAATGCGCATTGAGTTTCGAATTAAATGAATACTTAGATGTATACCATAAACATATGAACAAAATACATTTGGTTTAAGGTTTACTGACACGAAAAAGTAGCTTGGGTATAGAGAGGAGTTGGGTTTCGATTTTTGGGTTTTTCATACACTGCAGTAATGGATGGTGCTTAATTTCTCAGCTTTGGACTATTCAAACGGAAATGTGGACAGGCAACACATAATGGTCTTACACCCTCACGGTGAATGTGGCATCACTTGAACTGAATAAATCGGGAGGTGTAGAACTCACGGTTTGGTCATTTTGTGAAGAACAGAACCTGTTGAAAAGATAGAATTATATGTCGAATTACTATATCACTAAAATATTGGCTTGTTCAAATGGGCACAAATAGTGTTATTTATTTGCTTATCTCTGAGACATCACATTTAGAATAACTTTGGGAGAGAGGGAGAAGTATCGATGCATTTGCTTAGCATAAATGTATCGAAGTCCACTTACTCAGCACCGATAACCTTTTCCGCGTTCAGCGGAGTACAGATTTTGGATAGGGTATTTATGAGTTTCCTTTTCCCAATAATATCGATTTTGCTCTCCCGCCTACCGAAGTAAGTAACCGTTTCTGGGTTGTACGTTTGCTAATCGATGCGTATAGAACCCCATGGAATGATACATACTACACCCCCGTGTCCTTCAAACCCAAACTCGAGGGCCATACTAACTGACAACTTGCGCCCCGTTTGAAACACACGGTGAATGAAACGGGTCGCTTGAACACCTGCGGCGCTTTGACAACTAAAGGAATTGCTCATCACTATCAAACTGTCTCGGTAGGATACCATGTGAGACTGTCATATTTACAGCCTCCATGTTCAATCAGTTGATAAGACAATCACTATCCGAAGTGGACGGAGCAGATTATCGGGACCGCAATACGATTTGTTCCAACCCAAGCGTCCACGGATAGCTAAAGGAATGTTATATTACCAAACATATTATCCGAATGCACTAGATTTTTTCCACAACTCACTTTGACATAAAAGACAGAAAAAAACCTTTCATGAGACAAATGTATCGTGTTTATTACAACCGTGTTGACGATATAATGAACGCTTCATGCACGTACATCGACCCATGAAACCAGTCTAAACAGAGGTCAAGATGGCTAAAAATCAAACGCATCGGACAAATATTGGTCAGTTTCTTTACTGCACAACTGAATCACATGAGAAAACAGTTGGAATAATAATGCTGGTAAGGTGTGCGCTGTACATGCATGGGTTCGAATCCCATCGAGGCTACTGAACTTATCACAATTGACGTACAAACTTGAAACCTGCCAAACAACAATTTAAATAATTTCAAGCAGTTTAACTTTTTGCGAAGAACTGGTTAAACCGTCAGTGATATAATAGGTTTACTCACTATTTTCATAATTTAGAAAGGAATACGAACGTCATGACAATTGCCTAACAAAGAGAATAAAAGTGACCTACCTGTGCGTTGACTATCCAATATGAAGTGTCTTCTGATAACTAGGAAATGAGTAACCGATTTGAGTTAATGGCAATTATTCCAAGACTATCCATGGATATTAATTCAGTTGGCATACAAGGAACCAACATTTATAATTGAATCTTCAGGCAATGAACTAATAACTTCATTTCAAATATAAAGGTCTCACGGTCTCAAACCCAGTTAAATACATCAACACTTACGTGCCTCTGTGATCGTTTGTTTCACAAAGTATATGATTGCAGTACAAATGTGTGGCAGCAATTTCTAGTAAAGTACACGCGAATAGAATTCACACAGTTAATGGTTAAGCAACTTTTTCAACAGTTTAATGATACCGTTTACACATTCAAATCCATTATTTTGCCTAGACCTCAGTGAACTGATAATTGAATCAACCGGAAGAAGCTGTCATCTAAATCACATAAACACAAACCCCGCTGACATATTTTCCATCAAACAGTTCTCCCCTTTACACACCAGTGACCAAAACCTGATCCTGTTCAGACTTAGGATTCACTCATTTTCAGGACATCTTTCTCCTACTCGACCCATGATGTGGTTACATCAGCGAGATCCTTCCCCAGACAGCATTGTCTTCTTAGAGAGTCTCTCATGGTAGTTACCGACTGTTTTCCTTTAAATACAACCTGCTTTTTCAATATGACATTTATAACAGAAGTGATAAACCGCGTTTTTGAAATATGCTGTCTTGTGATAACTTTCTTTCTTCAACATGGCAGAATATCAACACCTTTTCCTAAACGTCTTTGCCGTGGAAAAGAACGTGCCGTGGAATTAATTAACCCTGTGGACAGAAGAAATTGATTTTCATTCTCTTTATTGGTATTTTTGCAAAGATATCAGTATATTAAATTGGGAAGAAGACAGTCAACCGCATCACTCAATGGTATGGGTGTACTTCAGGGTGATGTCTTATGACCCTATCTTTTATCGACTTATATCAGTGACTTACCTGTTACTCCCCCTGTTCGACATTTTCAGTATGCTGATGATATCGCCATTTCAGTTTCCGTATCTAACCAATCAGAACTGGTTGAATATAGCACTCACTTATTCCACATCGTTTCATACTTCACTTCGTCCGGTTTTAATCTTAATCTTGAAAATTGCCTTGAATGTATTTTCACTCTTAACCATATCTCATCTCCCTCCGACAATGTTTAGATTCATGGAAAGCCGATGAGCAGGGTCAGCCATGTAAAAATAACTTCCGCTGGTCCCTACATACCCAAAATGTTGTGCGCGAGTTAAAATTTCTCTCTTTTTGATAAGAAGACTTCTCCACTTCTGTTCTGACTTGTCGGTGATTGGAACTTTTGTTCAACAATGTGTTCTCCCATGACGACTTTACTGCTTCCCTGTGATTCTCCCTGGTTTGCTGAAGGCTGATTTCAAGTTGCTGATTCATGGCTTCTCAATAATCAGCTGTTTCCCCAAATTTCTGTTTTCCGTTCTGATTGACAATATGTGTATTTTCTAGTTTAATGCGTGCTCGCCGTTTGCTGACAATATCCTATCTGATTGCTGCCATCCCCTACACATTGACTTGTGTGCATGCAAATCCCACCCTTCCACATGTTCTAAGTACGAATTTATCCCGTCCCGCATATCTGCATAAAGAAACTCTTTGGTACCCTATGTTACCCGGACAGTGAACGATAGGGAAAGTGTTCGTTCTCAGCTTTTTAATACATTTTGTAATTAACTCATAATTTTTAAACGTTTTACGGCCTACTTTTCCACCTCTTTTTTAACAGAATGCTAACGGTGTTCTATTTTTGGCCGAAACCTTATATAATGTTCGCTAAAGCTTCAATACAATAAAGCGCAATTCAACGAGTAAAAGACAGCAGTGAATGAAACACTGCACTGACCAAGTCCCTATTGCTTAGATTCGGAGCAAATCGAGAAGAATGGCGCAATTATTAGTCAGTATGAAGGGATCCGGATGGCTGGTGGGATTTCATAAGGAGTGAAACAATATATTCAATTGGAAACCGGAAAACACCTAGAAAAATCTGGCATCCAGAGAGTTACTAGCCTTCGTTGATCGATCAGTGTTGAAGTATATGAACCTCGAAGGAAGTTCACGGCTGAGCAAAGCTGCAGACATTATTTTCAAGTCAGATTAAAGCTAAACTTAAATCGGCGAAAACATAAGAAAGATGATATTCCTTCCGTTTCCAGATAGAATAAAGCGTGCAACACATTGAAGTATGCTCTCAGTTTCCGATATCGATTACAGAAAGTAGGATGTAGTTAGGAGCATTATTGGTGTATGCGGTAACGCAAAAGTGACAAACGTTGGCATTGACCTTCACATTGCGATTGGTATTCCATGAAACGTGATGCTGTCGGCTTGTTTACTATCCTAGGATTCATTTAAATCAATTGTAGCTTCCGGTTGCCTAAACCGAAAGAACACCGATGGTATCACCCTGATCTGGTAATTTACGTTCGTTAAAATTGCACGGGAAAATCTCACACAGAGTTTTCTTTGATTTGTAAATTTCAAATGGCCCAAGTTTAGACGAAGCTTTTGTGCATGTAGAACTGTACCAGAAAAATACATGGCACAGTCGCATTAAAATACTTAGTGTAAATGACGAACCTCTAACCTGCGAGACATCCGTTCCGTAACTTTTGAACAGTGTGTTTTACGGCTTTAAAAAATGAACGTTGCTGCATTCAATAACACCGTTTGGTGCTTCTCAGTCTGATTAATCAGTTTGTATATACTTGCATTTCACTCCACTTATTTTATAATTCCTGGTATTATTCCCTTGATTACTTGTAAAAAGGTAATTGTTGTATTTACCCAGTGGTTTAACTCGCTCTCAGCCTACTAATACAGTCACTATCTAACATTTTCAAACATGTGAAAATCATTTCTACAGATATTTTTACCGACTGTGAATAAAATCTGCCCACGCTTTTAAGTAAACATATAGATAAAATAAGACAGTCGCTAGGACTTCAGGTAATTGTTAGGGGGGTGCATCCCCTGGTAACGTGTAAATATCGGCTTCTGTGTGTCGTTCATCGGTCATTGGCTTCCACTTTTGCCAATCGGTTTATCCTCAATATGCTCATAGATGCTTCTAATCAACACTCTGGCTACACCGCTTGTAATTCACGGTTGGTAAAAATGTTTCAGTCGAGAAGGGGTTCCATAAGTGCTAGTGATCTATAACGGATTGCAGTTCTGCGCAGCGAAGACAAACAAGTGGCTGTTGCTGAACACGGTAAATAAAAATGATAAAGCCATGCAACGGTAATTTTTCTGCTGTTTTAACAAATGTGCTTTTCAATGTCAAAAGATTATGAAATTGTATTCGGTCGAGTAGGAGCTGCAAAAAGGGGTCAATTCAGCCTCGATGGGATCTGAATCTCCAGAATATTAAGGGTTGAGGACGGAACCACGGTTCCGGATTCACGCTGGAATGTGGTCACCGGAGTTTTGATTCATCTTGACCCATCTTCCTTCGTTTCACGACTGACTGAGACCCAAGTTGAAGGGACTATGTACTAATAAGCGATTGTTGTCCTTATTCCAAAAACTGGGTGGCTTTACGATCAAAGAGAAATAATAAAAAACACAAATGTTCTTTCTTTTATGCACTTCTAAGGAATTTGAAATTTGTAACAGAGTAAATATTCATCCAGATTGTGTCCAAAAGAATCAAATATGAGCTTAAAAACAGCGAAAGCTTGCACGGAATTCCAAATACTACAAAGTTGAATGAGGCCGGCATTTTATTCGACAGTTTCGGAGCAATAAACTGAATTTGGGGTATAAAGTGAACAGTAAACGACATCAGCGATCAGTATTAGATACATCAAAATCTAGTCTCTTAGAATTCGTTGTTAGCCGGTGGAGTACAACCCTACTTATTCCGGTCTTTCCACGTAGATCGTTTGCCTTAGGGTTAGCTCTTTTAAGCTCTTTTAAGCGTCACTCATCACCAGCATAGGGGAACACATTCCCAGGGGACGAACAATCAGAGCTCACCTTCTCTGAATTTTCTTATCTTGGTCGGTAACCCACTCAATGGAACTTCAGTATTTTGGAGAAAACAGTTCATTTTAAATGGACGAGAGCTGTCGTGGTCCAGGTTCGATGGATAGAATGTGATAACCCAATCGCCAATCCCATTTTGAGGTTCCCGGAACATGACTGGTGTATGCATTCAAATTCGGAAATTTCTAGTTTTATTGAACGAAGCACATGATGCTCTTGTCATTTTCTTGCACATATGTGATTTGAACGTCTTCACGTTGATATTGCCGTGAGCATGTTCACTTACAATCTATGCCCTGATTGTATCAACTGCTTTATTGCGTCACTTTTCGCTGAACTTTCCTCATCATGACTAAACCAAAGGAGATCGTTGTCGTATATATTTTGTGACAGGTATCTCATTCATGGTCGGTGTAGCAGTTCAACGTGTAAAAACATTAGTGATATTTATATAATTTACATGAAATCATACACGTAGCTATTATTACCTAAATTTGAGAAAGTGGAGCGAATTTCTGTACTTACTCATCAGTGGATCAAGTTGTTGTCTATGTTTCGATTCTAATCATTACTTTGCTCAAGATTTGTCTAGTTCGCTTTATGCCATGGAGTTGTGAACGTTATAAGCAGTGTTTCTCCGGTTCAAAGTATTCAGTATTTAACTAAATGCTTTGGATAATGCTATCTTTCGTCAGGCACCCTAGTTCTTTTGATTGGTTGGATAATGATGAAAACTCGCTCCATGAGTATCAGATCCTGCTTCCATATCAAAGGTGAGTTAGTCGAACTTGTTTGACGATAGTGATCTGTTCAACTAATTAATTTTGATAGTTGTCGTAACGTACGATCCTGGTACCCTAAGTGCACTTTTAAGTCAAGTATTTTATTCATTCCACCCTGTGGTGAGCATTCAGTAGAAGCCACACACCTGAAAAGGTGATATAATAAGCAGATATTTGGAAAAACGAAACTGTCATCGTTTGATTGAGCTGATTGTTAGTTCATCGTGAGTGAGCACGTCAGGGTTAACAGTCAAATGTCGGATGATAAAACATAAAAACGGACTCGCACACATTTGTTGATGCAAATAGTTGCTTGAGTTCGGTGTGGCTGTCTGTTGAATTGGCTATATACACGACCAAGTTCAAACCCTCCCTTACTCACAAGTGGTCAGATTGTGAATGTTTCCAACCGAGGCATAACCTCGGAGGCTAAGGCTCAGACGAGCGAGGTC
>UZAN01041933.1:31495-42045 GCA_900618425.1 Echinostoma caproni
GTTTGATCCCCAGTTGGGTCGATGGGTTTGCACTGCTAATGAGACCCGACGATGTAGAAAGAACTGTTCACTGTTTTCTAGGTTTTCAGTTCACGTTTCATATACACGTCGAATTTGCCCTTTGAAACTGAATCAACTCCCCCATTACTATTATATATATATATATATATATATATATATATATATATATATATAATAGTAATGGGGGAGTTGATTCAGTTTCAAAGGGCAAATTCGACGTGTATATNCCTTTTCAACGGGTAGATGTTGCTGTATTCAGTTAAACCACTTTCAGAAATAGCTTTACATGTTTGGAAGTAATTGTTCCAGTAGGCCGGGAGCGAGGTAAACCACTGCGTCAATATAACACTTTATGAGTTCTGAAACTCCGTTTATCGTTTTTCACATGTGGTCAGTGGGATATTACCAGGAAAGCATATAATATTTGGGGTAAAATTCATATTCTTTTACAAACCAGAAAATGTGATTGTTGAATGCAGCAACGTTAGGAGAATTCGTTCCAAAATTTTTTTCTCAGGTGCAGGTCTGTAAGTAGGAAAAATGAGATTATGCTCAAACAGTTTGAAATTTACAAATCAAGGAGAGAGATGTGAGATGTTACCGTGCATCTTTTAACGAATGGAATCATCAGCACTGGTTAGTTTGTAGGTGACATGATCAGTGTACCTTGTGTTTAGGCCATCGGAAGATGCGAGTAATTTAGAAAAGAAAACAAACAAGATGATAGCAGCGCTTTTAGTGAGATAGTAGGTGAGGACATTTTTGAGTCACACGCTTCATATTGGAAACGCATGAATTGAATGCAGCTTGTGAAGGATTCCAATGGAATTCGACTGAGGTATGAGAAGTACTTGCATCCTGACAACGCTAACAAAAATTATTTTCATAATCAAATCAACAAACTCTGACAGTTTTTCAACCCCTTTTCATGCCCGATAAACTATACTGTGATAGTAAGGCAAATGAACCAAGTGCGAACCGTTAGCACCGGTGGAAGAATGGTTGTGGTCAGTAGATATAATGCTGAAAGTTATGCCTAGACGTATGCTAAGCCCTTCCGATCAAATGAGGTGCAGTTCGTGGATCTGAATTTAAACACACCCCTCTTGAGAACTTGTCGGATTTCCGGAAGATATATTCAACCTCAAATTTGCGTGAAGATATCTGATAACATTTCGAAGACAGTTTTACTGTACTCTCTTTATTATGCTAACAGGTTCACCCTTTTGTTTGAATTTTATGAGATATTATTCCTTACTCATGCCAATCCGGTCATGACCATCTTCGTGACTTGTTTTGTCTTCATTGTCGATTCAACTAACAAACAATTTTCCATTTGTCATCCCTTGTGCTACGATTCTTTCTAATCGTGGTTGCAAGAACACGGAACACTATTTGGACAATAAAACGCTTTCCGCAATGTTAAAATTCACCACCTCAAACTAGAGTAGCCATGTTATTAAATTCTCATATTCTATCGATTCTCTCAGTGCAACACCGTTCTGTAAGCACTGTTTTAACACCTCTGTATTTGATTCATTATTACCTCAACAGTCGTTGTTCACTGACCTCTTGTGGGTCAATAAAGAACCAATTTCATGTGGGTAATGGAGGATTTGGTTAAGTTTCAAATGACAATTCGTCGTGTATATGGCAAATGAAGCGTGAACTGAAAAGCTCGGAAGCACTGGACAGCTGTTTCGAACCAATTAGTGAAGAGTTCGAAGGATAAAAAGCTGTTACCGGCGACTCGATCCTTCACTGATTGCTTATCACGAATGTTCCATATACAGATAATGAAAAATCGATAAATTATGATTAGTAAAACAACAACTGGGTGGTGGTAGCCGATTGGTTAGGTCGCTCCACCGCCACCCGTCTTTCCCATTTCTGTATTTTCCAGAGTAGTCTTTGTATGGACGCGCCCCCCCCCCCTATTCTTGAATGTTGACTGTACATTTGTTATTTCAATAAAATAGGAAGTAAAAGGACGGAAAATTTTGTGATAAGCACAAAGAACACTGAACAGTTGTTTTGTCCTGTTTGGGACACAAAAGGTACGCACTGCTGACAAGTCACAAACAGGAAGAAAAAGTTGTCCAGTGCCCTTTGTTGGTTGGCACAAACATTTCCGTGGCATTTAAATGTATACAAACAATGGGGAATGAACGATTACCCAGGGAGTGAACCCCACAACCAGCATCATCAACATTGCTTGGTGCCTGTGAAAAACAGAATGGGCTAATTCAAACATTCACCACCAAGAAGTAAAAAGATATTATTTATTTAATTATTTAACAGAAGTCCAACCCAAAACATACATCAAACGGATTTCCAGTAGAATCGTTTTTCGCTCATATAGTTGACTCGTTTGCAAAGTTCTGAAGATTTCCGGAGCAATCAATCAAGTGCTGACTCATCTCTGCAATTATTTTTGAAATTAATGTCACCGTCCTGATTGTAATTTTTCTCTCTCAAAATTTGAGGAAGTTACAAATTCAGGTTCAGAATGTTTGCATTCGAAGCAGTTCAGTTGTAAGATACAACATATCGTTGCATCTGTGTATCTGACGAGAGACTTTAATTACAATACGTTGGCTTTGCACAGCCAAATGATTTGCCTGGTACGAGAACACACGTTGTAGTGAGTGATGCGCATAAGCACATAGCATAGTTTAAATTGCTGATTGATTATTTGTTCGTTTAAAATCGACAGCACAACATTCCCCGGTTGCTTATGTGATTTGTTAATTGTGCGTGATCATTTTGTTATCATCGTTTGTTATTTTATTGATTTTGTCTAGCGAACTAGTTTTACAGTGTTTGACTAAAGCTGGCTACGGTAATTTTTCTGGCTATTACATTAGACAGCATCATGGGACTGGGAGGATCGTTTTATTAAACACCCTCTTGTAATGAATAGCAAAACAGATGGACCGTGTAGTCGCAAAGACGGACTGTTCAGTGATGGAGATCAGTAGCCCAAGTCCCGCGACATGAGATGGCGAGCCGCAAAAGGTTCCGCTAGGTTAAGTGTGACACTGGACAGGACGACGGCAAAGCTGCCCAACACCAAATTTGGGTCATGGTGCCGGGATCGAATCTTCAAACACAGGGGCGAAATCAGGCTGGTGACTGAATCACCGCACCACCGCCACTACCATCCTAGTAATTTATCTACATTTGTGTACGGCGGATCAATCTATTCTTCGTACGTCAATGTTCGAATCGTTATGTGTGGATATGAAATAACTGGACTAAACACAGTATTTTGGCTAAGTGGTTGACTAATGTAATGCTCTCTTGGAACTGAAATCACTAGTGAATAAAGTACCATTTTTAACCGGTTTACAGAGTATACTCCAATGATGTGAAAAGCAAATCATTAGCTTAATTCATAGAAACGAAAACAGTATAATTAGGGGATAATTTGGTGACGTTACCACTGGGCCACCACCGCCGATCAATATGCAAATCACAAGGAAGGATCTGAGAACTATTCGATTAGATTTGTGTCAATGGTGCAGAATTATGACCCCATTATAATCTGTTGTGTTCTTTATCTTCACGAAAGCAATAGCCTTTATTCTGAAATAAACACCCAGAGAATTATCGACTATGTTTAGACTTTCAGTTGTTTTTTTGTGTTGGGATGGCAAAATTGAATTGTCACACTTAATAAAAAGAACTCGCGTGTTCACATTGCCGGGAAACAATGAAGCATCACGTGGTGTAAAATATTCCATTTTTAATCCGAACGTTTGGCATGCGTCGGATACAGCATTGAAAACTGAAGAGGTTTCATCTCGCTCCAGTGGGGTTCTACTGTAAACTGGATACAGATAGATTTTTTAGCACGATTTAACATATTTGTCTCAGGGGTTTGGACATAATATATCTTTGTCTCCGTGATATGAGTACTCAATTGCGACCATACTCCCTAGCGGTGATATACAAAACTCCCAAGTGAACAGTCTGGTATAGTCCAACACAAGGCTGAAATTGTATCCGAGAAAATAAATCCAATGTCATAAGTATCTCAGAATGTAATCGGAGAATGATGGGTCACTCTTTATAGGAGGCTCTTCTTCATTTAGCCTATAACAATTCGGAGACGCCAAAGTGTGAAGCACTCGCAAGCTAGTGAACTTTTTGGCCCGAAGCTCAGATTTTACGTTCGGGGCTCCCAGTTCGACGAATAGCATTTCGATTCCAGATATGGACGGAACTAACACGCACTACTAATATTTCACGAAAAAGATGAAACATCTGTTCAGTACTGTTCTTGGTCATTGCACAAGAATTTAGTACGTATCGATCAAAGTTTGTTTTTTCTCTTCCATCAGTTAATGAGGATTCTGCCTTGTTATCGGTTCAGTCGGTCAGAAGAACCCTTAAAATAGTAAGGATCAACGGTTCTTCGTGTTCATCACAAGAATTTTGCAGACCATGTATAGGCACAGATCTGTATGACTTAATTTTTCCCGTGGACACGCTTCATCTCTACTATAAGCACCTTCCTGAGATCGAATCATTTTGTTAGCTGGCAATATCATTTTAGAATTTTTACAGATTTTTTACAGATTTTTACAGATTTCTTCAAATTCATTTTATTCCTTGAATTTAGTATTAACAACTCAACGTTAAGTGCTCCTCTGGTTGCCTGATTACAAGTGTAAGGCTTGGTTGGATATGCATGCAACCAGGTTGAAACCCTGAAATCCTGCCGATTGTAGTGAAACCGAGGTTCACTGGCACATTTCTGCTTGCCCACCTGCGCAACAAAGCAACTAAGGGAAAATTGCCCTTGCCAGAACCGCTTCATGGACTCCTTGCTCCACGTTGACCGGTACAAAATCACCTCATCGGAAATTTTAACCAAGTAAGTAGATGTGCCATGACGCGTGGTGGGATTACCTGCTCGCAGTGAAAAGCACTCAGATGTTCACAATTGATATCCCACTGCACTGGTATCTATGCGGGCAAACAAAAACAAGTGAGTGATGGGAGTGCTTCGCAAAATACCTTGGTGTTTTGATTAGAAAGCAGGATGACGTTATTCACTTATGAGGTCAGTCAATGGATTTATTAATTTAATTTGTGTCAGCCACAAACAGACTATCGGAAGTAAGAGCATGCTGTCTGAAATCAACAGCATAAGGGAATGGTTAATTGATGTATTGATGTTATAGTGTTCATTCGAGGTATATATTGAACGTAAATAGAGCGGTCTGATCAATTCAAATGTCCCCCGCATAAAAAGACAACTCATTTGGGGGAAAAATATTTCTATTTCATCAGTGAAAGACCCAGAAGCCACAATTGTGAGTGAGATAGAATGGTAAAGAGTCCCACAGGTTATTCACGGGAGCATTTTTCCGATTCCAACATTGTACGTAGTTCATTCAAATCGATTCCGCCATCCCTGTTCAAATCGTATTTCTCAATCAATTCAATCATTTGTTGCTTGGTTTGTGCATTTGGTAGGATACTTTCCATTTCCTCCAGGGTCAGCTTACCATCCTGGTTCTTATCTAACCGCTGAAGTACATAGGCTGCGAGCTCGTGATAGCTACTGCGGTTCGGATAAAGAATAGAGAAGAGAAGAAATTCGTTAATGCTCAGTTACATTGAAAAGCCAAAAAGGTTATCGTACATGCGAGGGATAAACGAACATTGAGGGATACTCAGATATCAGATTGTTGTGGCATGGGGTTAATCAATAACTCAGGAAAAGAATGAACTCCTGTAATAAAAGTTCTTCCTGTTAACCATAGAGAATAATGGTCATCAATGAACGGTTCACAAAAAGCACTTCATTACAAAAAACTGGTTCACACTGCTGATAACGTTTCGTTATTGATGGTATAATTCGCTAAATTTCAGAAAGGTGAATGAACACAATTCCGGATTGATCACTTTCCTGATGATAATATTTGATTTCATCAACAGGAATGGATCAACACACGGGTATTTGGGTCACAAGATCACCAAAAACTTTCCGCTGAAATGGTCAAGAGTAACCGTGGAAATGAAAAACACAGTCATTATGCTTAAACTACCGGACCCTCTCTCAGTTTCGTCAGTTTCACTTGAAACCACTCCCCAGCTCACCTTGCTCACTAACTTCTTCAATTTCGCAATTCGACTTATATTTTTGTGTGAGCTTCGTGCCCAACACAACTGGTCACGTTCTATCTGACTGACTACTGCACTCATCAGGAGAGAATGACTAATCCATCCCCAGAGAATTAAGTAAGCCTTTCAGAATTTGGGAATTCGTGCATGGATATCCAGATGAATGCCGTTTTGAATTTTCAACGGATGGGACAGTTGGCATTACTTTAAGCAAAATGATGCTTAATGTGTAAGCATTCATCGAGTAGTGTTAATTTTACACTAGATTAGATCAAATCTAGAGATGAGGATTGACCGTTTGCAGTTGCATGTTACCGAACATTCACACTGATCTGTCTTTCAGTGAGCCAATAACTGTACGAGGGCTGAAACAAAACATCTCGGATACTCCATGAACAAGTACTACGTGAAGATGATTGGGCAAGGAAAACGTAAACTGTTACCACCTATTCAAGAAAGTTGCTCAGTGATTGCAGCTCACACTGAACCAAAAATAAACAGCTCACACGTCATACTCGGACTGTAAGGATAGAACTCAGTCAATATCACACTGGAGGGCGATGATTTTCTACGACCACAAATTTGATTGAAAGCAGCAGTAGCAGTGCTGATCGTTTGCCTTCGGTGATGACTTTATTTGTGATACTTTGTAGTCCCAAATTTCAAGCACATGATGCGTGGAATCTGATGTGAGTCACCAACAGTTGCAGTGAATTCCTTCACTGAAATGGTCGAAGGGTCAACTACTTTGGCAGTGTCAAGCTGTTTCACCAAATGGTTTGAAAGCATGGAACTGTGCACGAACCCTGTTGAAAAATTCTTCGATGAAATGTAATGCTCACTTTTGTGTACTAGACAAAAGATCTTATGCATCTGGAATCCTTTTGCTCAGTCCTCGTACTAATGTATTCAATGTTTGATGTCAAGAAGTGCAACGCAGAGCGGTGAATGCACGCCATTCTTTTAGTCTGAGTCTAAAAATACACAACGAACTACATCAAAACTCATTTTCCGGAGATGTATCCGTTCATCACACTTGCAATTGCTTGGGGAGTGCAGAAAACACGAACAATCAACTCATAATCACCAATGATGCCATGAGGATGGCCGTTCCCAGATTCGATGAAGAAAGTTAATATTTTTTTCTTCAAATCAATCGATATCAATTATCCCACATCACTACTAACAACTAACTGTGAGTCAAATATGAATAATAAATCGAGCCTTTTTGGTTCGTTGGTAAGTCAGCCGGTAACCTGCATGGGACTCTTGATTTGATGGGAGGATTTCGTTGGAGTTAACAGATTGTCATCTATGTTTCCCTTCGTTGCTGTCCGGCCAAATAAACTATCTATGAAGACGACCCCTGAAAAAAAAACATTAATTGGTAATTCGGTTTAGTCCTGTTATGAGCTGGTTGGCACACAAGGGAACGAACGCGCCTTCTATGCGATGGGTCCGGAGTTCAAATTCCGGATGAAACGGTGGATATGCACTGCTGATGAGCTCTAATAAGAGAGAAACTCGAGTTTATTGCTTCCGAGTATATGCATGAATCGATGCCAAGGTAGATTTGTGAGTGATTACGAAATCAGTGGCAAACAGAGCATCTGTTCATTAAATAATAATAAATATGAATCTCAATGTGCAAATTCACACACACACACACACACATATATACACTCGCACACTTCCTGGTCACTGTAAAAGCGACTGGGTTCAAGCAAAGAAAAAACGGATTAGATATCGTTCGCGAAAGAAAGCAATCAAAACTTACAACTGTTTCATTTCTGAAATGAGACAAACCAATCAAAATGGGTAATCAGTTGCAAAAATGACAGATTCTAAGTGATCATACATCATATTCAACCTAATTTGAATGAAAAACAACTGAATTTGTCTGAGTTAAAAATGTGTCAATAAATATATTGTTTCTCCTCATATTGGAATTTGGATTATCATAATCCCGTTACTATGTACGTCTTTATAACATTGTCACTTCAAAATGAGAAACCATTAATGTAGACCAATGTTTTATAGTGTTTACTTTAATCAGTTGTCTAGAGGGACTTAGAATTTATTATCTGTGATTGTTCCACAATGGTCAACTAAAACTTCTGCTAGAACACGGATAGCTATCGTAAATTCAACGGTGAAAAGGTTCAACTCCAACAGGGTTTTTTTCTGGACCGTAACAGGAGATTTATTATATCGCAGAAGACATTTTCATCAACTTTAATGTTCGTTGTCATTTGTGTTTACCGGGTCAATATCCGGATCAACATTCTGCTCAGTCTATCTCTATCCGAGTCCCAACTTTGTCTCAGAAGAGACCCGCCCTCTTATAAGTTCATATAGTAATTAGCTCACAGGTTTCCCGTCGACCACATGGCTAAGGTGTATGATTCCCGTTCGTAGCTGATAGGTTCACCGATCGGGTCCGCTCATGATAAGAAGGATAATACCCATCGCTGATGAGTTCCAACAACGAGGAAGAGGCTGGTTAGTGCCACAGTTGGCTTCACTACAACATTCTATGAGCTGAAGAAAACACAAATATTTGTTTACACACAGAATGTGATGTTATGTCACTTGCCGAACTACACTGATAGGTATGATATTCCGTGATAAGACTGATTCACTCTTAGAGTGGTACACATCTTTATTTGTTTTCCAGTGCCATTCATAACAAGATATTATATGGCAATCAAACCGAAATCAAGCCTTTCGAGCAATTATTCCCCCATGGGTAACCAGTGTCTGTCCCTAAGCATCAATCGACCCTTCAGGACAATTCATATTATACCGGACTTGTGTGATGAATTATTGGATGAAAAAAGGCAGCTTTTGTACCATAATAGCATTTTTCCTTGTATACTTTTACTGGTACTCAACCTAAGCAGGTAGGGGAACCTTAAACGCGGCAAAAACCTATCATTCTGCGTAATTCACAGGCTAATTACGGTATCAATTTAGCGGAAACTTACTTTAACAAAATGAAGCACCGATAGGCAGGAAAACAAACAATCGTGTTTTTGTTCGGCGTAGGATTGTAAGCAGTACAAATATGTGCGCCTCACTACACGCGGAGCCATCTCCAGCTGTGTGCACACGCGCGTATTTGCATGCATGCGTTTATGGAGCAGTTCATCGACCACCTCACCTCGGGTCATCACTATCGGCTAGGCTCGAATAAACAAAACGGTCACGTGATTCTTGCATTTGCGTAAGACGTGGCGCACTAAAGTGATGTCTGAAACGTAACAAGTGATCAGCTGATCTTGTGTGTATGTGTGTGCGTGCGCATGTGCGCGAGTCTGTGAGCACCTAAGGCCACATGTCTACCTGCTGAAACGAACATTTGAGTAGTGCTCCGGTCTTTGACAGGCAAGATAATGATTCAAACTGATGTTGATGACTCATCTGTTGGTTCTGTCTACCGTTTCACAGTTCTGCGCAATCTCACCACTGATCCAGTTTTTTTTCCAGTCACCTTAAAAAGGTGATATTTCTCCTCCACGAGGTTCTTTGTAAGCAGTAGTCAGAGTTGCACACGCCTCGCTGTTCAGTTCATCATGTCATTACTCATATCTAATGTTTGCCTCTTGCCGTTTTTCCAGTTGCCCCATCATGATTTTCTCCGATAAATCACTTCGTAGAAAGAGGTGTCGAATACGAGAAAAGCCACTGAGTCACTTGGTGTCTAAGTGATTGTGTTTACCTCATATCTATATTGATTGTTGCGCCGAACTATACGTGAAAGGGTTCGCTGTTGGTTTAAAATGCAGTCACATTGAGCAACTTTAAAAGCGTGCGTCTATGCTGTATCGCATAACTTGGAGAACAGGCGACCCGAGAGATTACAATCTATTGCCATGCATTCATATTGGTTGCTATAATTTAAAATTCATACATAACAAACTATCGTAGGGAATACCAATGGTAAGGTTTGGTGATGTATCAGGACATTGAAAATGCATACCGGTTATAAAGAAAGCAAAAAGTATTACATGTCCTCAAAGTACTCTACTTAAGAAATATTATTAGAAGCCACTTCCTCAATATTAACCGCAAAATTTCATATTAAGCGTTAACTTACAATCTGACTGAGACCCAATCTCCATTAAACAATTTGCAATTAAAGAACGTTAGATCACATATCCACGAATAAAGATGCCTAGGTATCCGGGGAGATTTTGTTTCCACAAGTGAGTGAAAAACAGCACATCATATCTGTCCAGGCGACCATTGCCTGTATTGGATTTAATTCAAATCAGGTCGGATTGGGATTAGCGGTACGTTTGATGAAAACGGGCGATGGCCCGGTGGTAACGTCACCAAATTATCACCCCGGGGATGTGTTCAAATCCCAACACCACTACCTGACTTCC
>UZAN01041934.1:10196-20465 GCA_900618425.1 Echinostoma caproni
TGATAAAAGGCAATTCCCTATTGTTTTCTGCATCTGGTAAACACCAAAGTGCATATAGATAATTATTTGAATATTTCTCCTGAAACTATTTGAATGGTATTTGTTTTTGTCAACTATATAACTCCTCTGGAAGCTGTATTCAAAGAGTCTTGATGCACTTTTACTTAGGTTTATGGGAAACTACTTCTGAAGTAGCAATAATTTATAACCAGAAACATGTATTCAAACAAAATAAGCCACTACAATTACCCAATTTCACCACATAGGGAAACTGAAGAACGTTTAGCAGAAACAATTCGGATGGAATTATTTCAAACTGAGCTGATAATTGATACCGTTTTGATATTCGTCTGGCAGTCAATAACCTGAAACAGGAATATACCACATGCTACAGACAGAAGGGGAAGCACCAGTGCGGTTTTAGAATCATTTTTGGTTGCACGGGTACACTAGTCTGAGAAGATTACCAAGTAACCAGTGCAGGGAAAAGATCTCGGTTCCGAGGTATTTGATTCTCAAAGCGAATTCTGAAATTTATCCAATAAAAAATGCCTCATACAGTACTCTGGAATCATTGTTCCTTCGACGATTCGTGCACCACGGTGGGGAGAAAGAAAGGAATAGTGCGAAGTGAATCATACGGAATTCCTTATCTAAATTTAACTGATCCGGGATGAAATAATAAGTGTATTTAAACCAATGATTTTATAGGAGTGCAGGTATCATAACTTTTTTCTTCATATTTCAATACTGAATATTATTATGTGACGAGTGGACAGTGGATGTCATTTTGTGAATCAGTGGACTTGCTATGGACATTAAAAACCGTGAAAAAAAGTTGTTTCATTCGCCGCCATTTTTCGGTTATTATTGATGCATTTACTTTCACTGCGCACTTGATATTATGTTGACTATGCGTCCTTAATTCATGCCCTGGCATTGGATGTTTTGAGTAAAGTTTGAGAGTAAAGTTGGATGGTAAAACGATGTATTGATATTATTGTGTAAGTTGCTGTTGTGGGAACAAAATAATCTGCGTGTGGCTCACGCCGTTTATAAGTCATTGACGAATCAAGCAAATGAATGCATGAGCTCATCCGTAGCTTTATTACGTAGGCCAGATAACGATTAAACGGTCAAGCAGGGTATTACATGCATTTAGGGTGTGGTCAAACAGACAACAAATCAATGAGCGCGATGGGCTCCATACTGAAATCTGATTGGTTGAAGCAAATCAATCACAAATCGAAATGAGTCGGCTTGACGCACATGCGTATGAATATGGTCACACTAAGTATCGATCAATAAATCAGTAATGGGATGAACGCGTGCAGCGATCGGTTCAATAAGTGGTGGAGTCACGACAGTTTCGTATTAGGATAAAGTGAATGGTGTAATAACGGTGTAAAAGTGTAAAACGGTGTATGAAACGCATGTTGTTTGGTTCACAACGGTCGTCTTCATACTTCTTCAGACAGCCAAAAATATGTGCCGGTAATGGACCCAGAATTCGCTGAAATTTCAACACTTGCAAACGTGGGCAACATTGTATCAAAGTTGATTCATATAAATACCAGTCAAGAAATGATGTGGCAAATACGAGTAATTTGTAACGGAACAGAAATCACGCATTACTTTCTTATGATGGTCTCAAAAACGCAAAATAGATAGCGGAATTTGTTTAGTGGTGTCTGATTTTAAAGAATCCAGACAGCGAGGAACAAACTAGAGGTAATTTAGCTGCATATGATGTAAATTGATCTTTGCGAAATAGGGATTTAGTGAGGAAAGGAGAAAAAGTTTGCAATGCTGTACAGCCGTAGAGAGCTTTAGTATTTGCCTTAGTAACACCCTTATATTTTAGGTAGTTCAAACACTTTAAGGAAGAGTGAGCTGCTGGGATAATCAAAAGATATTGTCCCTAGATAAGGTTGTGAATTTACTTGACAGTGCGTGTGTATCTATAAACCTACCTGATTATTGGAGGATATAAGATGTGAAGTATTTTATGGTATTTTAAGTCCTCGTTTGTTCCTGTCTAGTCTAATGCTCCAATTATTTGCCTCGGAATACGAACGCCGTTCAATATTCAAGGATGTATTTGACAGCACACAAACAGTGATATCGCACACTTCGGATGAGCCGGTCCAAGAGGAGCGGAATTCCAGCATCAAGTTTCCCAGATAAAGTCTGATCGACAGCATATCACTGTTGGAATTGCTTGTAGAATGATAAATGAAAGAAATGTTCACACTTCGTTGGTGCGTTGATTAGTAAATTTATATATATATATATATTTTACATCGGCTTGTAGACAATTATGGTGCCAACGACAAAACAATAATATCAAAAACAATAATCCGGGATAGGTGGCTTGGGGTACAACACAGTGTGGGAAGAGGGTGAAACAGTTAAATACGAGAAAAAGTGTGTTTCCTCGTACACATTTTGATATTCTTTGTGTTCTTTGTTGTTATTTACGGGGCAAGGGATTTCGACAGGCAGACCGTACAGCATTCGCGCCACTGACTTCTATTCCGGACCATATCTCTCAGCGTCTCTAACCAACACCAATCCTCATCCCTTGCCCCCAACCTGTAAGCTGAAACCAGCTTCTTTATACCTCTACACCATGTCATAGTCTGACCTCCACGCCGCTTCTTCCAGCTTTGCCCGGCACGTGCGAGGAGAGCACAGAAAGGTAGTCTGTGGGCAGGCACACGCTATACGTGACCAAGCCATCGGGGGTGGTGTAGAGCGATTACTTCCGTTAGAGAACAACTACCCGCACGTAACATGCGACGACGAATCTCGTCATTACTCACCCGGTGTTCCCAGCAGACACAAGCACCGCTTCGGAGACATCGGTGGT
This sequence comes from Echinostoma caproni, assembly GCA_900618425.1. Lineage (NCBI taxonomy): Eukaryota > Metazoa > Platyhelminthes > Trematoda > Plagiorchiida > Echinostomatidae > Echinostoma > Echinostoma caproni. The sequence goes on from UZAN01041934.1 coordinate 13,069, forward strand.
CAAATACCGAAAGTCGATTAACATCTTCAACGCGGAGGGGCCAGGTCTGGCAATCGTAAAGAAGAACGTTACAAACCGCGGCGATGTACATCATACCCTTAAGGGACAGTCGGATGTAATGGCGGTCCCACGTGTGTCGCAAGTTGATGAAAGCTGCTCTAGCTCTCGCTATTCGTGATGTGATCTCGCCAACATCACCACCAGCAACGATAAAGCTCTCGAAATACATAAAGCTCTCAATTACTTCTAGCTGATTACCACAGAGAGTGAGAGTAGGTACAGGCTTCTGCCAGTCTTGAACAAGCACTTTGCATTTGGAAGGTGCAGAGCACAGACCATATCTGGGTACCTCGACCTCCGAGCGGTTTGAAGCGTTTTGCACTGCCCGTGTGTTGTCACCCGGCAAGTCGATGTCATCAGTATACTCCAAGTCAAGGTTTCTGTTCCCTGCGAGGAGTTTAACTCCACCGTTTTCTAGACCGAACAAATGATTCTGTAGAACATCCTCTTTGGCGAAGTTGAAAAGGAATGGGAATATATGGAAGCCTTGTCGAACTCTGGAGACGGCGAAGGGTGGTGATTGTTGGTCATAGGCCCTAACCCGACCTAAGGTATGACGAAGCAACTCTTTGTGGATCGATATATACTTCTCAGGTACTCCATTTCTCAACAAACAGTTCCACAGTGCGGTCCCACCGATAGAGTTGGTAGGCATAGAGGTGCTCCAGCAGCTGTCGGAGGGTGAAGATTTGATTGATGTATCCAAAACCAGCACGAAACCCAGCCTGCTCCTCGCGGGACCGCTCCTCACTGATAGTGTACAATCGTCGGAGAATGACAAACGCCAACAGTCTTGACGCTATTGGGATAAGGCTTATACCCCTATGATTGGCGCAGTCACTGCGCGGGCCCTTTTTGTAGATTGAGACGACAATCAATTCCCCTCACGAGGAGGGAACCTGCTCGGTGTTCCAAACTTCCCAGAACAGAACTTGTAGTTCTCTAACAAGCCTAATTCTGTCATCTTTAAATAGGGCTGGGGAAAGACCATTGAAACCCGGCGCTTTGTGACGTCCCAAGGCTTGGATCTCCTTATGGATTTCCTCCTCAGAAGGTGGGTCTGTTGAGAAAGACCATAGGACGTGTGCCCGAATAGCCGTGTAAGAAGCTGATGCTGGAGACCACATAAACTGTGCATTGAAGTGCTCTGCCCAGCGTGCAAGGCGTAGCTGTTGACCTTGAATGGGCGAGCCGTCAGCTTCGCAGATTGTTTCGGTCACACTAAAGGCTTTCTTGTCCCGTATGAAATGGAACAGCTTACGAGAATTACCCATGGTGACAGCACGTTCCATCTATGACGCGCGTTCAGTCCACCAGATCTCGCGGTCTCTGAGTAAGCCTGCATCAGATTAACGTCTCGTTACGAGTCGTGTTTCATTATACTCGCTGCCGGTTGAAATAGACCGGCTTGCGTCAAGAAGGCGTAGAGACTCTGCAGAGATCCAGGGTGTCACGGCACGACGAGTGAGACCACAATAACTAAGCCAGCAGAATGCAGAGCATTCCTGATAAGCGATCAGGGCTAGTTAACGTCATCGGGTGGGGTTGGTTCTAGCTTTGCAGCTAGTGCGTTTTGGAAGATAGTTAGACAAATTGTTTTGGACAGCTTATCACAGTCTAACCGTCTTTGTATCGTACATTTGGGAAGCCCACCGAAGTACATGGACAGCTTAGCGTATACTAATGCTTGATCGCATTCGAGAGGAGTGCTCCAGTACGATCGGCAGTCTTGAATGCAATCCTGCCATTTATAGCTCATCGCTACCGCTCTGCTCTTTCGAGCGTTGATTCGTTATACGTGATGAGTTCTTTCAAATTATTCACTAACATATAAGATAAATATTGCAACGCCACGTAAATAATGTACACAAGGGTGGTGGTGGTGCAGTGGTTCAGTTGTTGTCACCAGCCTGATTTGGATCCTCTGATCTCAGGTTCGAAACCCGCCGCTTCCCCCCCNCCCCCCCCCCACTTTGATGGTAGGCACCTTTGCTGTCGTCCGGTTCCATACCACGCCCGAGCTAGAGGAGATTTATGTGACTCACCGCTCCAAGTCCCAGGGACTTAGGTTGCCGGTTACCATCATTGAACAGCAGGTCTTCTTGTTTATGGGGTCCCCCCCACTGTTGTTCATCACAAACTGGTATGCAATAAAATAATATGTAAGCCATCGGTGGTAAGAAACAATTTTACATCCTCGTCATTCAGAATAACAAAGGGTAAAGAAGAGAAAAGATACTGATTCACGCAAAAGAGGTCAGGAATTCACTGGTCCGAGGTAGCTAATTTGGCCTTGATTAATAAATTACCTGAGGAGAAAGAGGTGTTTAGAGAGAGATGAAACAGATGAAGAGAAGAGATTGGGATTAGAATAATCTATTTTTTTCCTAAAAACATTTTTAACCATTTTTGAATGATAGGGTTAGCATGAAAGGCCAGCCATCTGGATTGTGCACCAATGAACAGAGATTTCCAGAATTTTCCAAAACTGCAAAGAAATGTGGTCATCATCAAAATCAGTACATTAACCAATAACACAGTTTCGAGTCAGTTCTTGGTTTGTCAATTGAAATATACAACATATCTCTTTAGGAAGAGAGCCATTCACAGCCTACATGGGGAAAAAGAGAAAATGAGACGATGGGTGGAGGCGATCATTTTGATGATCTTACCACTCGATCACCACCACCAAAAGGATTGTGGTTGTTGAGAGGACTGTGTGGATTTTTGCAGTATGATTGTAACATTTATACCACCTTGAGGCACACCGGACGGTTTAGAACAGATGTCATCTTTACATGAATTTTGATTAACCGGAGTTTCCTCTGGATATCTCAATGGCAACGTAGCTTTTGGTGGGATATAGGACAAACAGTACATTTTAGTAACGAGTGGAAGAGAATTATAATTAAAGATACAGATAATGAACGAAATGCTCCTAATGACGCTTCTAAACATAAAAAAAGAAAGAAATCACAATGAGATCGGAATCCAAAATTTCAATTCTTATAGCAAAAACCCTTAGTTATTTTCATTATTCTGTTCTACTGAAAGACAACAATATTTCCTTATGAAATGCTGTAAAAGCATAAAGAGAGCAACGTCTCTGTATTTGGTCAGACTGTATCTATGTGCCTGTTGGGACTGGACTCCTGAAGCCGAAACCCTTTGAGCTGAGCACGGCCAAAATGTCATGAAGCAACTGTAGGGCTAGATAAAAAGGGTAATACAAAGACTGTAAGGCATGTGAATGAATTTCGTGAGTTTCATCCCACATTCTAGATGCTATCGGAATCGTGTTCTGAAGCAAATGATGAAAAGACTTTATCAACACTCCTATCGGTAAACGTAAGTCACGGTTCAATTTTACGGATTAGGCATTTACGTCCGGCAGGTTGCTTACGCCTAAGGCACTTCATTGGTTTGTCGACAACGTTTTGGCTCGTGTGAAAATAAAAATAGGGTAGTCTTCAATTAAGACTTATATTGGTGGGGAATTGTTTGATGTTGCAACTCTTGTAACAGCTTTCGCTAATTTGGTCCTTGTTGGATGGTGGATTTGATTTCTCTCGAGGAAAACGGGTCAACAAAGATTTTACTTTGATCATTTCGAACAAAATGGAAGTATTTACTCAGGTCTGAAGAAACAGATAAGCTAGTATAAATCTGAAGTCAACCCAAAAATTTTGATTTCGGCTATATCACGCTTTTGTTTGACTTTGTGAACCGTCTGTTCAATAAAATGGAGTGCTACGGAAAGCGCTAAACAAGATCATATACAGCAAATATATCGATATCCAGTTGTCATTTGGATGGAAAAATACCAACAACCATTTCAACGAAAACGATTTGGTTAGTTACACCTATATCGCGAGAACTTTTATGTGCTGAAGAGCCTTCGTTAATAGACGTGCAAAGAAACTGAGTTACTCTCGAATGTCGAAAACAGTAGAGCTTGGAAGATTGATTTTCAGGTCACAATTAACCCTGATGGCTGCATCCTGACGAGTGAAACGCCAAAAACCACGGAAATGGATGATGTGCTGTCATTAATTTATGGAACGGATTGATCATAGCTCGTGATAGACAGTTGTCGTCTGAAATCAAGTTACAGCTTGCCGTTTATTTTACTTCATTTTGCTCTCATTCCATTCGCAGTGAAATTGGAGCACAATAATTATTCTCAGGAAGTTCAAGTTGCTGTCAAGCTACCAAAATCTTTTTCTACTTTAGTGAGAGAAAAATGAAAGCCAGGAAATGATAGCTCCATAGTTCAGTTCAGTAATGCTTCATTTAGGGTTGAAACTGTGTCATAAGGTGTGATTCGCAGGAACAAACATCGAGTGATTGTGCCAAGTTCTACAAATTTGCCAGTTTCAATGGGCCGAGCCCTGTTCAATTCAGTATTTGGTGCTATTAATCCAATATGACAGATAGTTCATCGATAATCAGCAAAACTGTGTTGCCAGATATTACATAAAGTTCACAGAAGTTCATTAGCTCTTTCGTAAGGTGCCTTGTAAGATAGCGGTTGCAGTGATATGCTGTGTGCATTTATCCTGGAGTAGAACAACTTCTATCCAGATTTGGTGCTTTCACTCAGGGAAATTATTTTCAGTTTACAGTCTGATATTATTGTGGTGCAGAGCTTATTACCCTGAGAAGTATTTTTATTGTAATACCTTAAAAATCCCACGGGGAGTTTTGCGTAACACTGGACTGTGAAATTTACTCTGACTATCCGACATCAGATGACTTATTGTTGGGCAACCGAGGACCTTATGCATGACGAGGAAACAATAAAGGGCAATTGATGCAAAGCAAGAATGAACAAATCATTCTAGTAGGTAATGGAGAATCTGTGAAGATATTATACGTAAAACATAAAACGAGAGACGCAGCATCCTTATGAATGTATGAACGATGTATTTTGACCAGGTAAGGTTTTGCAAATCGGTTTGCTTGCCATACTACAAAAATGCCGGTTTATATAATACTAAATATTTAATCATTGCTAACCCCCTCCCTTTAAAAAGTATAAAAGGGGTGTTTCTTTACAATGTTATCTAATAAAAGATAAATAACTGGATGAAGAGTAAGACAAAGCTGACCAGATAATCCAGGGCTTCGACATATTGCTACAATAGAAAAACAGCAAAGTGTTGCTTATATTCACGAATAACGCAATACACGTGAAAATGTGCGAGTTTCAGGACTCCTACGCCACTTACGTCGAAGCGATTTCGGGAGTTGCGGCAAGATCTTTTCCTGGCTACGTTTGGCACCAACTGAGAACAGGTTTCCCCATTTTGAGTTTCATCACTAAAGCTGAAGGTTGGTTATGTCTGACGTCTTTGCTTCGGGGTTGTGCTATGTTCGGTAGTCGATGCCGGTAGTGATACTTTCAGGGCAGATGAGGAAGTAAATATGCAGGTCGGGTCCTCAGTCATGTTTGGGTTTCTGGGATGCTGAGTTCCAACAGCAGTGTATTATTGCGTTCCAACTTTCACAGTGGCTAGAGATTCCAAGCATAGTTTCATTGCAGAATAAAAGGTTCTCTTTAGTTCTAACCATCAAAAGTGGCCTGTCTCACCATTGGTTCCCGACCATTAAAATTCCTCCTGTATTCTGCCTGAGTGATATACAAAACATGGGACAGCAATCTGGTTGGTCGGAGATACGCAATTCACTGTGAACTGCACGTCTTAGCAAACCGTTTATAGACTTGACAAAGAAGCGAACCGGAAAGATATATTAGTGTGGCTCAACTGATCAACATCGACGTTTGCAGTCATTTATTGGAGTAAAATTGGGTTTTCTGTGGCGCACTGTTGATATCGAATGAGCAGATATGGATAATTTCACGGAATAGCTGAAGGTAGTTTATTTATTCGGAGCCTGAAAAGATTGGCAGTATTTAAGGAAATGAACCTTAGAGTTGCTCGCGGAAAAGGAGTCTATTACGGAGTCTCCTTTTGAATGAACTGTGAATATGTGAACGTATTGGCTTCTTAAGGGGACTGCCAGAAATGACAAATAGAATAAAATCGGTGTAAACAACGATAATAGTTCCTATAAGTGATAAGAACATAATAGAAGTTTTAAAGACTCACTCTTCTTAGCCCAAACCTGAGAGAAGTAGATTTCTCTGTTTTCTGATTGCGGTTCGGATGAATCCATTCAGAACTAACGTTCGTGTGCTTGTACATATCCGTACCCTCTCATTTTCAGTTGGTAACCTCATGGCCTGTTCTCACTATGTACTTCCCCCCCCCCCCCTNCCCCCCCTATTCTACATACAATAACTGATCCACTGAATTGGTGTGCGTAGGTGATTTACTCTCCAGAGGGAAACAAAACCTCAAATTAACCGTATTCATACATATAGGAATTTTTCGTATGACTTCACCTTTTTACATTAAAGTAAAATGCTACCGAATTTATTATTTTTGGGAAGAAAGAGCTATTGTGGATTGATAGCTGAAAATTATGCCCAGCGCTTTTGACCAATCTTCAACGAAACCCGTTTCTTTGTGCTACACCGTGATATCTAGTGGAATTAAGTTTTGATCCCATTCTCAAGGAAACATTATGCATTTTGAGCATGCGTGGCATAATGAGCCAGCTGTTTGCATCATTTGGTCAAAGTGCCTTCGATGCAGGAAGAAGACTTACTGGAAGTTAAAATGACGTAAAGTGGGCAATCGGTGTAAAGAAGAAAACTTTTTAACAGTGTGTAGGACAAAATATTATTTACCTTTGCAAAGCAATCAATTTCCATTTAGGAAAAAATCATTTGTATATACTTTGCCTCCCATTTGGCGAAACCGAACTCACAGCTCAGTGGTTGAGAGATGCCCCCACGGCAGAAATCCGTTTGCTATTCTATTATTTTTTATTTAACATCCATTTTATAACTGCATAGGGATAAAATGTTCAGGACGGGGAAGCATGCAATCAGAGGTCTGTCACACAACCCACAGGTAGTGGAAAGTCGGGCGGTGGTGTTAGCGGTGGTGGGATTCGAACACATGTACACCGGAGCGGGAACACTACCGCCCGTCACAGTGAATCATATGCCAGCATCTCGGTTGTTACCGTTGAATGTTTGTGCTACTTGTCTTCCATTATATCTACCGAACAATGTAAAGCAAATATCGTGTCTGGTTAGTTGCACTCCCAGAGGTTTAATTCGTCTTTTACCTAAAACATTGGTCGATGGGAAATGTCTGGACACTGACAACTACCTGTCATGTATAACTGTACCTACTTGGAGTTCGTCTAGCTCGAAACGCTAGTCTCTGGGTGTGCATCAGGTGACATAGTGCCGAGTATCC
>UZAN01041934.1:20952-38431 GCA_900618425.1 Echinostoma caproni
TCCAATATGGTTTACACACAATGTAGCACAAAAAAGATTGTGTTGATACTGTGGTATTTGGAAGAACGAAATAAATGATGATGACCACTATACAATCACGGTAACTTTTTGTCCTGTCCTTCAATCTACAGGAGATACCATATCCGCACAAGGACACTTATCAGAATTGTGTTCATGACGTTAGTGAAAAGTGACTGACTCGGTTATCGATTACCAGATTTCTCCGTGATACATACATATCACATGTATTTTCATTGCTCGTCACTGTCCGTCCATTAGACCTAACATNCTAACATTTACGCACCATTCTCGGCTCAACTACATCAACTAGAGCTCACCAGTTCAGTCTATGTTGGGTAAGGGTACCTCGTGAGGAATAATCAATGAAAATCAATAGCATATATTCCACATCACTACTCATGAGTAACCGTGAATGAAATGTGGACCTCGACCACTGTGAGCAAAGTTTTTCAAGTGAATATCATCAAACCGGTGGAGTAGCCAAGCGGCACACGACGCCAGTTACCGGACTTTTACTTCAATACTACTTTTCAATTTGGAGATTGTCGTGTATCCGAGTTAAGGGTTCCCAAATATACAGTTATCGTCAAACATATTGTGACAAAAAAGATATTAAACGTATAAAACGTAAACTTGGATATAAATTTGTTAGTAAGAACCAAAATACAGGTGATTCAATAAGGCTTAAAATGCGTTCAATGGTAATTATAAATAATTGGGCAAAAAAGGTTTCTAAATAAACACTGGGAACGAAGTCAGTGTAATGTAAGCTAGATGGAGTATATTGAGATCGGAGTCAGGACTGTCTCAAACGTGTTGACTTGCAGCACTTCACCTAGTTTATACTAGTAGCTGTTGTTCTTACCCACGTATTCCAAGTAGTAGGGTACAGGAGAAGTAAGGTACTTCCATTTCTTGGGTGTTCATTGCCTTGCTCACAGTATTTTGTGTGATCGCATGTGAAACAAGTGTTATTTGAAAATTATTTCGTGGAGCCATAATGAATAATTAACAGTTTTCGGTAAAACTGGAAAATGTGTACATTCTATTTGACGTAGAGAATAACTCTAATTGATTATTTTTTAGAGTTTATATTTGTCCTTGGTCGCGAATTTCGTAACGCTTGATTAATTTTAACTATTCAATAGATAACAGCAATGACGTAAGCAACTCGACCAACCAATGATTGATGCGGAATGTTCTATCTCTCAAATCTAACACGGTGAATACTGTGTGCATCCTTGCCATGCTTCTGAATGGGATACGGCTTACTGCAATTGCTTCCATCCGTTTGTGAACTTTTACTGATTACACGTCTGGTGAATTCAGGTTGCAATCGAAAGCTGAAGTACCGGGGAACTGAGTGCTGCAAGCTCAGACTGGAAAATATGACTGACTTGGAATTATCATCCCATTAGTTCGCCAACAATCATTTTCAATAGAACATAACGTGTTAAACAGGACTTGTTTTCAGTGATTTATCTTTTTCGAGATAAAGAACGAACAAAAGAATTAAATACAATTGAAGAGTCACAGATAATTATAATATACTTGATTGCAATGGGGTATATCATGCATGGGCCATGGGAAACTGAACGACTTCAAAAATTAGTTTATGTGAGCACAATCATAGATTGTGAATACGAAAGCACACTGCTCCCAATGTGGCCAACATACGATGTTTTCTACGCATAAGCTGTTGGTTATGAACCTGACAGAAAAGCCGAAACACTGTTTAAGTCAGCTAGATGATCTAACTCGACAACATGTAAACAGATTGCATTCTTATTCGATGTTTCTACCCCAGAAGGCAAGCAGACCGGATGATCCTCACTCAATAACTGTCTGCGTCAAGCTTGTGCTGTGCGACCGATGAATATTAACCAGCAGAACTAAAGGAGGGAGTAAACGCCGAATGAGATTGCAGAAGCTGGGATTTTATCTTTGAGTTGTAGCCCAATAAGTTGTCTGAACGCGAACAGGACAAGCAGTTTCGCCACCTGAAGCATTTGATTGATCGCATTTTTCAACGTTCGTCACAGGGTCTACTGGTAATGGTAGTCTTATATAAACTAGATTCTTTTGTACTCAGCCACTATTTGGTGTTGTTTGTATACCCCGATGAAGTCACCTCCCCTCAGGGCGTAATCGCGATAAGCAATCAATCCATTCAAGTGAACACAGTGTTATGGTATCGGTAGATTTTATAACTGACAATCCCCTAGAGCAAATATGTGGTTTTGGGACCTCTTGTTGAAACAGATATAAATGTTGCGCACGAAGTAGCAAGTAGGAGGTCGTCCAGTTTGTTCAAAGGGGTCATTATAATCCTATTGAAAAACACGACTCTAAGGTATAGTGGAATCTGTTCCATTTCACCCGGTCGCCGAGTTTGGCGATTTGTTTGCAAACGTTTCCTCACCAGCCAGGGTGACATTGTTAGTGCTTCTGTAATAAATCGTATTTCGTGTATGCTGTTCTGCCGACTCAGATGCTTGACATTGCCGTTGACACAGTCGTTGGTGGTGCCTTTAGACGTCAGCTATCTTCACTACCACTTTAAAATGTGACAGTGCAATTCGCAACCATCTGTAACTTTAGTCGGAACCATATTGAGAAAATGATCGTGACCGTTGTTGATGAAATTAGGGTTATCAGTTTGCAGACAGATTGGGTTTCCACGATACATATTGCACCTTGATTTGGTGTTACAAAGATCCATAATTATTAAAAATACGAATGACAACAACAAAACAAGTTTCAAGAGAAAAGAAGAATGATGTAAAGACCTGGTAGAAATCGCAACGATAGTGTAGGTATGGATGTGTGAAAACATGTTCCGGTGGCCAGTATCATTCTTATTATAAAACAACTGCAAAAAACATCCACTAAATTGTGCATGCCCTTTTGCTCAAGATATTGCTGTGGAAAATATCAATACATCTTTCACTAGTGAACTCGATTGTCATGGAATGTTTCTTCTTGGTTATTTTATATCGGATAGGGACCAATCTCTGCACGGTGAACAAACAGAATATATTTAGGTGCTGTCGTTCTCTAGTCCGTTTCTTACCGTAGCTGTTTTGTTTTCTGACAGTCTGTGACAAGAGGCGAAAATGGAGNGGGATAAAGTTCTGTCTGTTCCGACAGAGTTAAACGCAAAACCCGTTTAATTGGCCCCGCTGCTGAACGTAGCAGTGTAGAATAGGCACTGTGGCACTGCAACTGTCGAGTGAAATGGCAGGGTGTTGGCGGTGATTGTTATCTTCTGGAGGGAATATCCATTGCATTCCGTCATAATGTACAAGTTGGAGTTCAAAATAGGACCGAAATGGCTGATATTGTTGTCAACCAACTACTTTATGAATACAACGGTTGATCCAAACACAGGACCTGGCGTGATCAGGGTTTAGATCATCTGAGGTCAAGTAAGCTGATTCCTGTCTGGCGAATGCTTACACTATCCAAGGAAGAATTATCTTCATTTGTTTTGCTCCTGTTGTTCCTGGATGACTTTCCTTATTCTCTCCTTCTCCTTGAGATTGCTTGTTGTAGGATACAGTGATTATGAACTCAAATTCTACGTTTTTGCTATGCCTAAGTTCTACGGCGCATTAGGGAAATATACTTGATTTCCAAGATCCCGTTTTATTCCTTATTATTGTTATTATTATTATTATTATTATTATTATTATTTACCCCGGAACGTTCATGGATGCCAAACCAAACAATATACGGACTTCATAGTTACCCTCAGAAGGCGGCCCTTGATGTAACAAGCGCTTTATTGGTAATTTCCGGTATCGTATTGTCAATCTTTGAACAGTTCGATGAGTTCAGCAAACGTTCTCAACAGTATGTTTACAGAAGCATCGATGCTACTCAACTTTAGGTAAGTTGGCTACATCCAAAATGTTCGGAACAACTAAGTCAAATTCAATGGCTGCGACATCTTCGGGGTGATCGTTCAGTAACATTTTATTAACTGAGTGGTGGTGCATTAACTTGCGTAAATTTCAACCCATGATGGAATTTTGTTACTTTATAGCAGTTTATTATCATGAATTTTATTCGTTGCAAGCCAACGTTCTGTAGAAGGTTTCTTTCAATCAGGTCTCGTATCTCAGCTGATAGGGCAAGCGCTGTGCAAATGTCTAGGCAGCGTCCATGCGTGAGCTTGAATCCCATCGAGGCTACTGAACTTTTCACATTTTCAACATAAGACTTGAATCTACCGAGAACTAAGTTGTACATTATTTCCATTTTTAGCTACCGTAACTTAGCAGCACGTAAACACATTATTTCGTTCAGAGATCTTTATATTAATTGCATTTGCACTTGTTTGGATTATCTCTAACTAGCCTATGATTTGTGCTGTCTTGCTAAATCGATTTATCTATCTATTTCCCTCTTCGGACGAGAGACGCTTTTGGCATAGAAAAGTCGTAATTTGAGCAAGTTTTTTCTTCTACATACCTAAGATAGGATTTATCAAACCATACCGTTAGGTACTGCGATAGCTTTTGTTTTACAATACTTTTCAGGACATGCGTCTGATATTAAGCCGATTTATTCCTGGCATTAGAGATCGGAGTAATCAAATTGTTGTTTTCTTCTAAAGGGACTATGTATCCTCTCTTTTACCCATATTCTGATTGCTTGCAGCACATTATTTGTACCGAGTTCCTCATTGTTCTGCAGAGATTCAGAACAACGAAGCCTGTTGCCTCGATCGAATGTCACGCAAGATGCTAAAAGGAAGGGCTAAATGTCCCTCAGTATTAGCCTTATTCGCAAGAACAGTTTTAGCAAATAACGTGTTATCACCGGTAAATTTCTGTTACGGAACCTTATCGAAAACATACAGATCAAACCATTGCCACTTCTCACGGGTTCATAAATATTATTTTCACTTTAATTATAGATTTTCATACACAACACTTGGAACCGTCCGTGGTCTCACAAAGGTTTTTGGTTCTTTCACTAAGTTTGAGCATGTTTCAGAGAACTTGACCCGTTGTACAAAAAAGGGCCATTATGTTCAGTCGTTTTCAAGTAAGTAGATGATGAAGTTGTTGGACATTTAGCTATACTTCAGTATTTCCAAAATCCTCTCCAAAAATGATTATTGCCCGTGGTCCTGATATTTTTATTCTGTATCAAGTCAATAATTGGTGCATGTTACGAAATATTCCTAAACATACTGAAATCTTTTGTATAATTTTCCAAAGTTCTAACATGAATACAAATCCCCTCCGGTACCCTGACCCACCCCCTCCACCTTCAGCCCGAAAATGACTAGTTTGAGAAATGTATCCAATAAACTTAGAAAAACATCACAAGAGCCAACGTGGCTTTAGGAAAATGGCTCTGCGTGATAAACATGTCCCTTAGAAGGGCATTTGTACCATGATTTGCACTGTTCGGTCATTGATAGCGAATCTTTTGGATGTCAGTAACCTTATTTCACNTTTCACGTGATAAATACTCCCAAATTGGAATCGTCTTCGGTCAGAAGACCTGACTGGATCGAACTGTGGATGACCAGATCATCCAGCCTGATGACTTGAGTGGCTACCACGTCATACGTTCCATTTTATTCAAGGCGGTCTAGATGAGATATTGTCAAGTATACGAATGATGATTGGTGCCATAGTTCTACTATTATTTTCCCTAATTCATCATTTAAATCCCATATCGAATGCAAACACGAATACCCCAGTAGTCACCGGTTCGTTTTTCTTTCCAACTCTTATATCTCATCTAAACCATCCACCCAACGAATATTTGGATTTCTCATTGTTTCGTTTTCAATGGGCGAGGGGAGCTTTAAATTGTACTTATTTTGACAAAGTTAATAGCCTTCCTTACCAGAATGAATTTTACGCTCGATCTTCTCTTTTTTAAGCAGTCCTGAAGTGTTTTCTGTTATTTTCGACGACCTGCCAATAAAGCCACTGATCACGGCACTTAGAAGATTTCCTCAACATTTTCAGTTTCCATAATCATGATTGCCAAGCGTTGTCGAGTCTTTGAGTCTTTGCATGACACAGTTGGATTCCCATTATGAAACTCAGAAGCACGGTTGCTATCACGGTTTTCCGCATTCTATGACGCGGACATATCTACATGCCTTTTCAATTGAAACCGACAACCTCAACGTTAGCTTCGATAGTTGCATTCCAAGGGAACCATTTCATCATTGATGTGGTCACATTTATTTATCCTATACTAAAAAGTTACGAGATAAAAGAACTTACTAATAAATCAAACAACTTTCGTTTGATGATGACAGTAACCCAGTCCATAAGGTTGGAAAGTGTTGTCTGAACTTCTTATACATTCATGATTTTCCTTCAGCTTGAGACCTTTGACAAAATTGTGATGTGATTAAAACGTTCCGTGGTTCTTCTGACATTCGACACTATACGTTCATGGATATTGAAACTACAAATTATACATTCACCATACCTTCATGAGCTCTACCCAAACGCTACAGTTATTCGAAGTACATGATAATTTTCTACGCGTAACTGATGCTGCAGGAATACGGGAAGAAGTACAATAAATAAGCCCCTCATCCATAAAGGTGGCGAACCAGTTGCATTTAAATTTGTTCCGTTGAAAGAATTCCCTGGCGCCCTGCTACCTATACTACTCAGTACCTTAAATAACTATCTCACCTAATGTTTGATATCTTTTTGCTGGACAGCATTCAGTAATGTAGTGATTGCCAAAATAAGCGTCACAAAATTTTGTCCTTCAATCTGTACTTCGACGGTAGGTATTTGGAAGGGTTCGTTTACGAAAGCCCACCCCCTGACTTAAGTATTAAAAATTCTTTTCAATTTTATCTTTATACCTAAAGCTTGACGATTGATCCACGTGCTGTGTTAGTTTATTTTGTATTCTATTCCATGGCATTGAAACTTTAACTAGTTATTTTCAAGCTTTCAGTCAAAAACAGATCACCATCACAACCCTGGCGTAAAAAAGGGAAAAGTGGGGCATTGTGCGTGCAAAATGTAAATTTAACTGCTCAATGCATTAGAAAGATCAAAATGAACAACAGCCAACAACTCTCGTTGGGATGAGTTTATTTTTAAAGGATGAGTGGAGTCAGATTGAATATTGTCAGCAAATTTTAACCCCGTATCAATATGACCGTAACATACAATGTACATCAAAACGGATAACGGGACTTGACGTACGGTTGAGAGGCCACGCACCAGCAACTTGAAATCAGCTTTCGGAAAACCAGGACAAATTACATGGGAGCAGTAAAGGTGTATAGGGAGAAAGCATTGTTGAAAAAAAGCTTTTATCACCGACAAATCAAGACAGAAGTGGCACAATTTTCCTATCTGAAAGGGGAGAATGTTCAATCTGCGGGCAACAGTTTGAGTATGCAAAAATCAGTCAAGATTACTTTCAAGTGTGACACCTAATTAGTTCACATGGCTGACCCTACTCATCAACCATCATATGAATCTGTACATTTTCAGAAGGAGATGGGGTACGGTTTACAATAAAAAAATACATTCAATACATTTTAGGGACTAAGATTAATACCGGATAAAGTGGCGTATATATCGAGGTGGATCATTTCTTGTTATATGCAGACAGTTGTCATTATAAGATACGGTAACAGAAATTAAGACCTCATCAGCCTAATTAAAATGTCGTAGAGGAAGAGCAATAGGTAAGCCATTGATTTAGGTAAAAAAAAGATAGGGTGATAAGACAGCACCTTGAAGTACACTCGGGCAATTGAATGATGCGGTTGACTGTCTTCTTTCCAATTTAACATACTGATATCTTTGTGAAAAGTAATCAGCAAGCCATTCAATAAGAGAGATGGGACAGCCAAACGATTACAGCTAGTTAAACAGAAGAGGACGGGGAACCCAATCAAGCGGTAGAATGGTCATGAAGTGAACAGTGAACATATTTGGTTTTCTCATTTAGGGAATTGTGGCTGAAGTGAACTGTGGAAGAAACAACATCCAGCGTCGAGCGGTTGTGTTTGTACACAAACTGATAAATGTCTTTGGGATGGTTAAGGATAACTGAATGCGATGTAGAACTGACCGCGCCGTCAATTTCAAACCAGTGGAAGTGAAAGCACCGGAGGGGCCTTTATGGTTCCTTTGGGGATGGGAGTAATTTTCACAGTACCAAAACTCCAGAATTATTTGAAGTTCGAGTATGTAAACTTGTGAGACAGTGATCCAACACTCTGTTTATAATGTGTAAAACCTAGGAGGTTGTCTGGGCCAAGTGCGATCGACACCTTGAGAGAACACATTTGTTTATACCCTTCAGTAGAGTTAATGAGTTCAGACGATAATGGTAGGTTTCAAGAACTCAAGTCAGTATAACTTGGTCGTGTGTCAGATGAACAATGAATAAATGCAGCATTCAGTCATTCAATATCTTTAGAGGTACTGGAAATCATTTTGTTCTGCCTGCAGAGTAGTTTGATTCCATGCCACATAAAGCGAATCTAACCTTCTTATTCAACTCCAGATCACAATATAGTTTTCCTGCCACATTTAAATTTACGTTCATTTTCTCATCGAAGACTGTTAGGAAAAGGGGTTGATCTTGTAACATGTTGAAGGAACAATGTTATCACAAAGTAGCATTTGTCAAAAACATAGTTCACTACGTCTGTTAGAATGTCATATTGGGTAAACAAGTAGTGTTTAAAGAAAAGCATTCAGCAACTTTTCTGAGTGACTCTTCGGGCAGCAATAATGTCTCGGAAAAGGCCTCCTTGTTGAATCAATATTTTTAGGTCAAATAATGGAAAAATGTCCTTAGTGCGAGTAAATCTTAGGTCCTACCAAGATCAGGTTATGATGACTGTTGCCTAAGGGGAGAAACATTTGGTTGAAAATGTGTCCGTGTGATTGATAAATATGTAATCTGGATGAAAGCACCGTTTAGTGGTTTTAATTATGAGGTCGTCAGGGTTTACGTAGAAAAAGTGTACAGTGTGTGTGGTAAAGTCTCCAACTAACAGGCGCAATCAGCGATGGGGCAATAACCGGTAGGAACTAATCACAAAAAGTGTCAATATATGACCATTTACAATAGAGTGCAATGGTTAAATTGGTGACGACGACAAACGGAAAGTAGAGCAATTTGGGGTGACAGACGGTAGTCAAGCAATCAGCAGCATTTTGTGAATACTTGAAAGTACTTCGGACTTGCCACCCGACTTGAACTTGATGAAGGTGATTACAAAACCTCCCCAGTTGTTCCTGCATCGCTGTCTACCCCGTCTATAGCTGAAGAAATTATCCATTTGAACCGCGGAGTCATCCACGTTATCACTGAGCCATGAATCCTGGACAGAAAAGACACAGAAAGTGTGAAATGCCTCTCACTGAACCAGGTAGGATAAATCCTGTCATCACATGATTGCTAGTTTAAAGCTGTAAAGCTGCTTTTAAAAGTACAGCAATACGTTTCGAAGTGTTGATGAAGGTCAGATTCTCTCTATTGTTACCGACTATGGTACCTCTCCGCCTATCACACCCCTTCACAAATATTTATTTTCCTATCAAAATAGTTCAATAACTGCCGTGGACAAGACTCATCAGCCTCAACTCTCAAATCTGGGGTTCGACATTGATGTTTCTCTGTTTTCGGTTTTCCTCAGTCTTTAGGTCGGTTTGCAAGGACTCTGTGTAAATCGGGGATGCATTAGATATTATTTTTGCCTGCCACATTCAGTCCATTTTACTATTTCTGCCGTCCAACTTGATATCGGAAACGTAACATCATGTGAACGGATGTAACGTGTTATTGTTTTCTTTTATTTCCTAAATGATTCTTTTGAGAAGTGCTAGTATTAATTTATCAACGATACATCTCTTATTCGGGGAACACCAGATAGCCACTTCTGCATCAGCAATTATTCGCAAATTTCTCTGAATGGTTTCGTTATATGCCCTTTGCCCACATATATAAATTTACTGCAATAGGTCAATGGTTAAACTATGAATATTGCCTTGTTTAATTTTCTTTCTACTTTCTTTCTTTGAATGTGCCAAATTGCAGAGAAGGGTGGCAGTAGAATCCAAACACACGTCGGCCTGGACGACAAGTTGGTAACTTTAACCGATTGACCTTCGATGGTGGCATCAGAAAAAGAGATAACACAGTTAGATCCGCCACATGATTATTAATAGGTTTCGTTTTGATCGAAGCTCACATGAACCGATTCATTGTTTTCAAACGCTCAAGCTTGCTCGTACGACACTGTCTGAACCCGTTTTAAAGTTTATAATGCAAGAGAAACAACTTTAACAACCTAAAAAAGCATACAACTCAAACATCAGATACTTATGTCCGAACTGTGTATGACATCCAAACTTTTTGTTTTTTCTGATTAATTTATACAAATAATTAAAGTATTTACTGGTTAGTGTTTTCAAGAACTTTCCCTTATTTTACTATTAGGTATCTGGAATAGAAATACGTTCTGGAGATTGTATAAACGGAATTTATTAACTGGACTTGACCGTTTGATCCGCTGTAACCTAAGGAACACAGAGAAATAAGAGTGACGGTTGTTTATGGTGTGATTCGAACACTGGTCCTCCATGTCCGGATAACCTAGATTCGTGAAACAAAACTCCTGTTTAGGTTCTTTTTTCTTCGTATCCAGTGATGTTCCCGTGACCGCAATTTTGCAATCACCTTGATGTACGTAAGCTGTGAACACGCCGTCTGTTGCCTACTGTCGACTACTGTTTAGACAAGACGGTCTGTAGTTCCCGTACATGAGTCCGATTAAAATTCTTCAGACCTATGCATCCTCATAGCATAGCGGCATCATTCTTCATTTAGTACGCATCTTAGTGGACTGTAAATCTACACTTCTAATTTTGCCACCCGGATTTAGAAACGTTTGCTGCTACTCAAGATATTATTTTCTCAGTCAACTGTAATGTGTGACGGATGCGGAAAATGCAACCAGCTCCAGATTGTGGCCATGGTCACCGGCTCGATTGGGCATCAATTTGTGTTGGACACCTTGGATGTTTGACCCCGTCCGAAGGGAGTATGATCGGATGAACTGGACACCGGCATCCAATGGACTGCGGTTTTCCCACAACACCCCGCTGCCTTGCTGGTCAGGCTTTGGCTAGCGAAAGGCTCCAGCTGTGGATTTCTCAAGAAAATTCACCTACCTTCACCTGGGCAACTTGGCAAAATTCAGCTCACATGCATATCATGAAAAGTTTTACTTTTTATGAACGAATGATGGCAATATGATTCGGTTGGCACAAGGTCTCGCGTCAGATGTGTGGGAAATAAAAAATCCGATTTAGTGTAATCGTAACCAGAACTGAATGAAAATTGCAGAGCTCATCTTATTCCAACAGCGCAAAAAACGAAGGACTTTGACCGAACCATAACTGTTCAAAGCTGAACAAAGCAGTGAAAATAAATTAGTCTACCGCACCTGTATGAAGCTGAATCCTGGTGAACATGATCGGGCCGGTTGAAACAATTTCGCGAATCAATCTGATCATTGTTACTGGAATTATCAGTAACAATTTTTTTGTATGCAGCGTAGTCGAGTCAGATAAATCGATCTTCAGATCACATTGCCAGAAAGACAGACCGCTAAAAAATAGCTGTTAACAGATCCTACATTTCTGCCTCACATGTGGGTAAAAGCTACTCGCATTTGGGGCGAAGAGAATGAAAGCACATTTTCGTGTTTCAACTTTAAGATCACCGATTAGCCTTAACTCCGAAATTCCCCGATACAATATTTGATTTATATATTTATTTCTGGCAAAATGTTTCATCACTGCTCATCTACATGTGTCTCACATACACATCGGGATCAGCTCAAAAATATATCAGCATACATAGAACCGATGCAATTCAAAAATGCGTGTTCGCAGCGAACGAGTATAGGAGCTATTACGTAATCGAGCAATGAGGTTATTGGCCTGAAGTGAAGGCTTGCCTACACAAATTTTATTTAATTATGAAAATATCAGGATTCTCGATTAGATGTATATCCCAGCCATGTAATCTGTACCAGCTGAGGTATAAGATTCTCACAGAGCAGTGATTTCTGCCATGAATTAGACGCGATAGGTTCTGGATAAACCTATCAGAAAAGAGGGCTTCCAGGCTACCATGCTTCGTTGAACAGTATGCACTGGTTTCGCAGCTGACTGAATCATATCCTCAGTTAAAAGCGATTGAGGTCTACCTCCTGTTGTACAATATTTTAGAGACGGGGAAGAGCGATATCAAGATGCACAATGATGATCCGATCTCTAATTATCCCGTGTTTCTCGATCGCCCAGTATGAATCAGGAAGAACCACTGGTTGGTCGAGGGAAAATATATTGTTCCCNAGGTGTAGCTCTGAACTCAGGCACCGTTTAAAGTGAGGAGTACTTCACCGGAGGTGGTAGAGACTTAAACAAAGATAAAAGACTTAGCTGAAGAAGCGGTCTCAGGATATCAAAAATCCTGGCGGATTCTATGCTACAAAGGAGAAGGATGCACGAGCGAATGCTCCAAGCGACCGATGCCTGCAATCATGTGAAAGCATGCATGCGGAACAGGCAGACCAAAGATGGTGACACTCTCGAGCATGTTACATTGTTGGTCTCAAGCCACTACAATATCGTGATCGATTATCAAGGTAGGTTTACTGTCGGATGCTAGTCAAAGTAAAAGCGGTGGACATTTGTCTGCACAATCCCCGCTCCATCTGCCCGAAAACCATTAACGCAGGCGCCTAGGATCCTTGGATTCACTCGAAAACAAAACCCAAGTTTCCTGAGCAATCATAAGGATCGAATCAGTGAACGAACAACTTTGTGATCATTTTGAATTCGAATTTCCGTCTGTTGATGGGTTTTAATATCGGAGTTAGTTGTTTTTTCTTCTTTCTTTCAACGAAACGTTTCTTCCTCATTTGTGATATATATTCTGATTTCAAATTTCTGCATGTCCGGTTGCGGAC
This sequence comes from Echinostoma caproni, assembly GCA_900618425.1. Classification (NCBI taxonomy): domain Eukaryota; kingdom Metazoa; phylum Platyhelminthes; class Trematoda; order Plagiorchiida; family Echinostomatidae; genus Echinostoma; species Echinostoma caproni. Next base: position 33,989 of record UZAN01041934.1, read on the forward strand.
TCATATTTGCCTCCCCCCGCCAAAAAGAAAAGAAATTTAAAGTACATGTGAGATTCTTCAGCATTGATGGTGTGCATACACCATGCGTATGGAAAGCTAATTCGATACGCAAATAAACTGTACTGAATTATTTAATTTGAAGATAATTTCCGTTTTATCAATCAAAACCTATTCCCGCGCATTTATGACAGCCAAATGTACACAGTGCAATCTACCTGGCAATTATCCCGTTTACCGAGTTAGAGTTTCCGAGTTCTTCTTCACCGTTGAAGGAGAAAGACGTTTTCAGTAAGCCATTTCGATCGTTTTTGTTTTCAAATAGCCATAATTACCATGTGCTTGAAAACAGTCACAGATACTCTGACAGGTCACTTTATAAGTACATCTTGTGCTGCTCGTGGTCGGTTTCAGAACAGCAGAGACATTTGTGCACTCAACAGGGAGCACAACACCTTCACGAGAGTGTAGGGGGGAGGCGATGAAGCAACAGAGACAATGCGCATTGAGAGTCATGCTGAAACAGTGTAATGCATAACTGGCAATGTTACGGGCAACGGAATGCAGGCAACATAGGTGAACCCGATTCATTTTACAGACCACCGGAACACAGGACATGACAAGTATTCTTTTGTGTACATCTATACATTTGATTCTGAACATGAAAGATCAATAACCTCGGGTCATGACTGGCTTATTCATGTTTCCATACTTTAACGTGTCGGAAGCAATGCTCTTATCAGCTGATTTTAGTTCCTCTGAGCCAGTTTAATTTGTGTTTAACTATACGCTTTTTGTATCACTCATCTTTGTCAAAATACATTACCGTGCAGGGTAGGGTGGCGACTTAGTGTAACGGTGAGACTTGGATCAGCGTGATGCAGTATGCGTTATTCGTTTGTTTAAACCCTGGAGAGCACCACTGTATGAGAAACATTATGGGTTCGCGCAGTGCATTGTGGGCTGGTCCTGGAATCAGACAAGCATACCGATGACACAGCCTACACACAATTAGTAACTCTCACGTGAGCAGTACATTTCCGCTATGGATTTCGTTATTCCTCTATGAGTTTTTCCTGAAAAAAAGGGCTGAAACACTGGCTGTGAACAAAAGAAAACAATGGAAAACAAAGCATATTATGAAACCAATTGAATGAGGAGAACATCAAATAATATTCTATTATTTGATGATCAGGAAGTAATCCATACTACCAAGACTATTTGTTCCACCACTTTCGAACATTGTTACGCAATGTCAGGAGTTAGTTTCTAAATAAACCATTGGTGTTTTCAATTTTGACAAAAAATTGTTAAGGTTGCTCTTCCGGCAGGGTTTAATTGAAAATGATACAGATCACACACACGCTCGCGTACGCTTTCCCTTCTGGCTACATCCTTCGTGCTTATCAAACTCAGTAGCGAAACCAGTGAAGGATGCAAGCGGCTTGTAATCTCTGAAAGCCCACAAGTTCCAATAGATAGAAACGCATCACAGAGCCATTCATTCCTCTCCTACAACTATTGAGTTTTTTCCCACTCGTAGTTCAGCTTAAAGCCGATATACCAAAATAAATTTCCGAATTGCATCAACATGCTTATAAAACAGCTTAGGGTTATATATGAATCATTGTGCTCGCGCATTTTGGAATATTAGCTTATCCTCACGAATCGGCTTGGTGCAATTGTTTCGCTGTATGCGATAATATTCCAAGTAAAGACATTCGGAAGACGTTTATAAACACGCCAGGATAGATTCCCCAGATATATCCCTTTCTTCTTCCGACTTCTAACGAATGAATTTCAAATGCTAGATTTGGTGATTAATTTAACCTTAATCAATAATGCTAGATGGTTTTTATGACTATCGAACAAATGTCTGCTAGGATACCAATGGACTGGGTTCTTCGTCATAGAAAACCCATTGATAAGAGAGCGCAAGAGTTTTCAACTTTGTACAATCTTGTGATTTGTGCAGGTTGTTTTGAGAACTTACATGAAAAAAGCGTGACAAATATGAAAGTACTGCATGATTGCCAGGTCTTAGGGGGGGGGGGGGGGGGAGGGAGCAGTCAGGCTGATAAATTCTACCATCAACTCTTCTTGTATCAACACTAAATCCAGTAATAATGGTGAAAACAGTTATCCAAATATCGTGACCTAATCCACATGGTTATACAATGGATTTGAGTCAACTGAACGGTATCAGGTTTATTGCGGTTTGGGCAGTTGGAATCATCGATTAGGCGAACATTGTATAATAATTTGTAATGAGGACAGCACAACGGTCTTGCTGGCTGTCTGTCCCCGGGGATGATGAGAGACTACAGACTTCACTAACCAAACATTCATCGCGTGTGGTCAGTCGTAACTTACACTAAAGTGTGTCACTAGCAAAAAAAGGAAATGATTACCTCACACTGAACATGCTTGCTCAAATAAAGTAAAACATCAGCGTCAAATGTGGGACATTCTCATTTTAGTGGAGAGATAGGTAATGGAGTTGGGCATCAATAATTACCACTGATAGCCACGTTTCGGTAACAATAATGATAACCCAATGGCCATATTTGAAACGCGACATGAATTCGGATAATTCATTGAGCCATACTTGTGCATTGGTGTAGCAACAGTTCAGGTATTGTCGATGTATAAATCTCATTAGTTGAGAAGCGATATCTTTACCAATTACATTGTGGTCGGCTAACAATCGGTTTTATGAGGGGATGCTCGGGTACTTTGGTTTGCCGATAGTAGTATGTTGATAGTATCTTCCGACGATGGGCTACTCTGTTATCTATGATCTACCAGTAGTCGCGGTGGCAGTTCTGATGGACCTTCTTTCTTTCTTTCCTACCATGAGTGCAAAACAGTGGTGGTCATTTCCGGTGTCACAAGAGTAGCTTTTATTTTCCTTGGACCGTTACTTTGATAGGTTGGTGAAAGAGAAAGCCAACTGATTGAGATGGTATCAACGGTGTGCCATTTTAGTAACGCCTGTATGAACTGTCATTATTTGCACTCGTTTTGGTAACTTGTGGATTTCTTTGCATCATTCAGCTTTGGGACTCCGAGGATAAGCACGAAGCTTTTATTCTCAACTTCTTGCACACTGTTCGGCTTAGCTCTGTGATTCATACGATTCGTCCAAGGTCTGTCAGGCAGGATTATTTCATTTGACGGGCCATTCCTGAGAGAGTAACTTGAAAGAACAGTAAACGATTGACGCAAAGGCGCTCAAGGTACACAGGTTGCACTTTGATGCCCATCTGAATACATAACTCAACCCAGTGACCAAACTTTTCCGCCTGACGTTCCCTCAAGGCTTATGTCATTGACCCCGATACAGTCGCGCAAATGATTGTCAAGGTAGTGTTGCGTGTATCTCTTTTCTTTATTGTTAGTGCTTTATTAGCTTGACTGCGGGCTGCTTTTTGGAGAATGACGGTCTATTTCTCTTTAATAGTGCTCGATTTCCCTGTTGAGCAAGGTACTTCTTATCTCATCTGGGTGTGAGGTTGAGACTAGAATGGAATTAGCGAATAGCAAAGACGTTTGGTTGGTCGCTGGCTTGAGTTTTCTGGGGTTACCGAGGGACTCAACACTGCTATTGTTTCTTCTCGTGTTGCAATTTTCGCGTTTACCTTTTCTTCAGCAACGAAAAGCATTTTTTGTCAAGCCTCTTTGAAATGCCTGTGCAAAACCAAAAAAACATCAGTCATCAGCTTGCCTGATTGTCTGGCGCACGCGGGGACAAAATAGTTCTGACAATAGGTGCAAGCCGAAAAGTTTTAGAATAATTGATTCTCCTTGTTGGGGATCGCGAGCGATGCAAATAAACCGAAATTTAATCCAATTACGAAGGGAGTTGACAGTGGAACGCATCGCGCACTTGGGCTATCCGAGGTGTTTATCCGCAGTTGGACACATACCATCACTACTGGATAACTTTGCTCATACGTCATTGTGTGAGAAGGATCAAACAGATGCACAGGTGTTTCAACGCTTTTCACTGGTGAGAGGTACATTGACTCTATTTACTGATTAGGATTTAATCACTGGTCGGACTTTCCGGTGTTAGCAGCATTTCACCGGGGACATCGATGATTGCACCAACTTGCGTGCCAAAATGAATAACAAAGCAGCTCATGTGAATAACGATCAAGTTGAGCGCAGAAGGTCTCATGCACTTTACTACGCCAGAGATTTATGAAGCTAGGGCTACTAACTGAGTCACATGGAGCGTGCCCTGCTGAACTTGCGATATCAGATTGAATGTATGATTTATTTAGGTTGGGTGTGTAGAACTTGGCATCGTCGCAAAGTTCTTGTGGCCTTGGGCATGCACTCTTAGTACTCGTTTGAATATTCTCCCTCCTGAGACCCACCTGACCTTTCTTAGCATAATGTGCTGATTGAAAAGTACGCTTAACCTTTTCAAGTGTTGAA
>UZAN01041934.1:38882-53139 GCA_900618425.1 Echinostoma caproni
TGAGACCCACCTGACCTTTCTTAGCATAATGTGCTGATTGAATAGTACGCTTAACCTTTTCAAGTGTTGAAAAGTGTGTTACTAGGGGCTTCAATGCTTTATTAGATATATTTTCAGCCAAATCATTTTATTCACCACTATGAGGGCTAAGCCAAATGTTTCCGGGTGCAAAAACGTTTGATTTGTTTCATAAAAATAACCACAGGAGTTTATCGTCATATTCTCCACCAGGGTTCATGCACAGTTCGGTGGGCTCAAACCATCTAATGAAAAAGCTCCACTATGCCAAAGTGAGTAACCCTTGGAATAGTTCAATGAAGATCTCTGCTGCAGCTGTTAGTGCTGCGTATTGGAATCGACCAATCATATGCTTGACATTTGGGAACACAAAAGTCACGCGAAGCCAGGTTTGCACTGCATAGCGGGTGACGAACCTCTTGGATGCGTTCCGTAGCCAGGAACTTGCCTACGATATGGGACTTGTGTGAAGGTGCGTTTTCATGTCCCACGCGCTCCAGTACTCCAGAACGATACTTGGTAAAACCCTTCAGCATGCTCGGCAAGGAGTGGTTACCGTACCACTTTTCGGTGACTACGCTTTACTGTATAAGCGGTATAGTAGCCGCATGACCGGTTTTGCTCGTGAACACAGTCATCACCTGCTTTACCACACTGCGCACGTTTCGGAATTTCTGACACCGGTCCGTGATAACCGGCGCTCATTGAACCGATTTTTGTTTGGTCTCTGGGTCAAAACTTTACACCCAGAGGTCATCGCCAATAAAGAATATGCTGCCCATCTCAACTTAATACCCCATGCAGTACCCAGTAGAGGCTTAACGTCGTTTGTTGGATCATGGATAACTGTAACTCATTCTTATTGTCACCTGTCTCATTGAATAAACTCTCAGGATCGAATGGATACAATAAGGATGTGAAAAGATGCGACGGGTTGATCAGTGATGTAATAAGAAAAGTTATCTATGCGATGAATCTGAGCAACAAAGGGAGAAGCTGTAGAGGACAGATTGTTGCCATTGGCATTTTGGATCGAATTTAATGGTCAGTACATGAAATTATCCTCACACAATTAGCAAGCCAAGAGTGCCTTGTGCATGTTCACATGGATGCGTTATTTCCTGTTTGAATCATTTATCTCATGCATTGAATAACAGAAAATTGCAAGCCCAAAGTGTGTGGACCTTTGGTCTGTACAATCTTGTCTATCTATTGAAAATTATTTAAGATAAATAAATAATTTGAACTACGCAAGTCACTCAGGATTTTTTGGATAGATTGCTTAGGAAATGAATTAACGGGAACACGGGTGATATTTGTGTACGAGAGAACATTTTCGCAACAGTTGCATCCAGACGCATTCTAAAATAGTAGTTTACCAAGATAAACGTCTGCTTGATGTGAACTATAGTTTTATCCTAACTACATCTTCTGTTCGAACAAACTTATGTATGGGTTTATGTGCACTCCGGGGTGGATGTGATAGATAGGGAGTATTTGGGTCAGAATGCACTTCGAATCTAAAGGTTCGGCAAAAAATTTAATTAAATGGTTTAGTGCAGCTGATTAAGACTGAAAGCTTTCCTTTTTTACTCACTCAAACTTCCAAATGTTTACTTGTTAATAAGTGCGTTCCATATCCTGGATGATTTGGTTTACATTTCCAAAATCAATGAATTCACAATTCAACTGTGCTCACCCACTCATTGTTTTGAAATCAGTGGTGATTGTGGCAATCAGAGATCGGCCAATAGGGATCGTTGAGTCGTGTAAATGATTTCTAACCAGAACAAACTTGTCCTCATCGTTGGGTAGAAGGAGTTGTTTGCGAAAGGTCACTACAAAACATTAGGCGAAGGTCTTTTTCAGCTAAAATAATCCCAGGTAATAATAGCACAAACATTGCCCGGCCGATTCAAGCATTTAGTTTTCTCCGCAAGTGAGGTCAAGCGAGCGAGCAAACGAATTCGAATAGGAAGAATCGAGCTATGGGTACACACACACGAAGGAACATATCGATCAGTTGTATCAAAGAACTGCACTTCTTTGACAGCAATTCGAACCTTCACGTTCGCTGAGTTCAGAAAGGATTTGCATAAAAACACTTGTTCGATTATCTTTATCCCCTTTATTCTCGCACGAAATCGCACAAGGACTCTGGTTCATGCTTTAAACCCAATGTGATATGCGAGTGGTAAGGATTAGAAATTTCAAGAACAATTTCTGTGTAAAGGGAATATTTAAACAGTCCCTCTGTTAAGAGAGAATGACACTGTTTTGTTTATCATAGATTTCCCATGTAAATTTCGGCACATTGGGAGCTTTCATGCTCATAACGACAACTCATCATCACCTGTTCTGGTTGAAGAACTAAAATAAAGGTATATGGGCAATACACTATGGAAGATTCTTGTCATTTCTCTCATGATGGTGCGTTATATAACTCCTACTAATACGGCTCGCAGCACCTGTTATGTTTTCGCAAGAGAAATTCATATATATATATATATATAAATATATATATAGCAAATTTCACATAACACTATTACTGTTCCCAAAACACTTTGGTTCACAAATTTGTTCATAACTTCACTGGAATTCCGCAAACAGTTTTTTTCAAACTTGCTAATGATGTGATTTATTGATTTGACTTATCATACAGCATACTTTCATTTGGTGACTCACTCATAGCAGTATAGGATTCGATGACTTGCGATCGATTTCTTTACACAACCGATCACGAATCCATTGTATTGCTTCATATTGGCCACCACGCATAACGTATCAGCCTCGTTTGGATTTGTAGATCACTTTCCGTGAACTCACAAACGACAATGAAGTACGAAGGCCGTGTGGAACTAATCATAATTTGCATTTAACTCACAGTTGCTTGTAACGTGTACTGTGGGATAATTGAAATTGATTTCAACCGACTATGATTCGAAATTCATTTTCATGCACAATTATCAGTTCATCCAGTCAGTTCAATTCGATCTCAATAATCCCACACCAGTACTTACAGATCACTATGAATTAAATGTGAATTATCGCTCAAACTGAGTAGGTTTGTGGTAAGTAATCCCGTAATCTGCATGGGAATCCTGTCTTGATAAGAGGTTTTGGTTGGAGATAACAGCTACTCAACGGTGCCTCTCTTCGTGGCTGTTGGGTAAATGAACTGACTAACTATCATTAAAATAAAACTTGAATAAATATGAATCGGTGATTCGGTTCAGCCCTAACATGTGCCGGTTGAGCGTGTAATAACACCCAAGCTTTCCATGCGATGAATCCAACGTTCAACTGCCTGATGAGGTGGGTATGCACATCGAATGAGCTCCAAAAAGAGCAAAACTGGAGCTTAGTGCTTCCGAGTCTATGATTGATTGGATAAACTGAGGATTGCGCTTCAAGGCGATCACTTCTAATCAGTATTTTTAAATTTTTTGCGAGGAGTGGTTTTCTGTTTTTCTCGATGCTTTGCATCAGTATCAAATGAAAAGTTTCTTGCCACAACCTGCGGGGTCGATTGATCACTCAATTTTTTTCGTTCACAAGGGCACATCCATTCCGTTTTTTCACATTGTTCATTATTTTTTCTACATCTTCCCCTGTGCATTTCAGTTTGTCAGAAAAAATAGTTTGTAGATCAGCAATTGAATAAGGATTCTCAACAGCGATTCGACAACAGGTAATGAGCCAGAAAAACCATTTGCTAAACCACATTTTTCTGCGAAATCTCCAAAACGGAAATTCTAACAACTGCGTACAACACACAAGAAGTATCTGGTTAGAGGGCGATCAACGCATCTTGGTTCTATCAATATCCCAGGCAAAGATACCAAGAATTACGTTCCCGTTTGAATCGACAACCGTTTTAATCACATATCGGGGAGTGGTGTTACATATCTACAGCCCTGCGGACCATGAGCGGTCCCATATAATTATCTTTTTGCTTGACGCAAACAATATATGATAAGTTGGTCAATTATCGGTTAGTTGTTTTCGTTTTTGTTCACTCAAAGTAGGAAAGTTTGTGTAATTTGGATAAAATGTTCCGCTTTTCCTGAAGGATAACCTGGAATTCGACTCGCTCTTACACCAAGTGCACTGTATATTTTAATGTTAAATAGCAGGCCTTTGAGGCAAGCAGCTTGTCTAACGAGGACGGTCAGAATTGAGCGCTGGTCGCTCATACTCGAATGGACCTCGGCGTATCGTGAAAACCATTCAAAGTACGCGAGAATATGTCCCACATTTCAGGTCGATCGATAGCGCAACTGCCAAGTGGTCCACCCTACAGGATCAAGAGGCCGGTTGTTGTAGGCTACCAGGTATCACGTCAACAAAATAAAAGAGTATCTTAAATTTATATTGCGATATGCTTAGTGGATAACGGGACATCCAGATTTGAAAAAAACCCACAATGAGACTTTTTCATGAAAAGCCCAACGCAAAATGAATGAATTTGCGGATAAGGAAATAGAGACGACCAATGTTCCAGCTATTTTCCATACGGTTGTCCAAATCGATCTAATTTAGAACTATTTCTGCTCAGTAAGTTTGAGAGTAGAATGTAAATATTACTCGTTTGATCCAGATGTGATTAGGTGTGATATTTACTTCCCAATTGGTTCAGCAAACAGAACCTATCAGGCATGAAACTCATCTACGTGGTATAATGCCCGCAATTCAATAAGTCAGCAAACTATAGTTTTAAAACGAAAACTACTGTCTTCGATATTTCATAATAGCCTCATCCAAATTATTTCGAAAACTCCCTCCGTTGCGGTGATTGGTTATTCAAGGTTTAACCTCGCTTTTGATGATGCTTTTGGATGCTGTCAGACAAATTGCTAGCAATCAGGTCGTATGCAGCACGGTACTCCTTCGTGTAACTGATTCCACCCATTGAGTCATGTAGTAATGTCAGTAGAAATTTACACATAAAAGCGGTTTTTTGCTGTATTATCAACGCGAAATGATATTCGCGATTTCCAGATTATAAAACGAACTTCATAATTAAGCTCTGGATCAGTCACTCAGTTTGAATCGTAGATGGACAACAATGTGTAGTAGCTTTTATGTTTTATCGTCCCCAGGCTACCGACAGAAAATGGCAGAGAGGATTTTCAGCTGAAGCTTACAATGCTAATTGAACATTTGCGGGGTCCCAGTTGGTTAACACTAGATTTTACTACGTTTTTATTCTTAAGCTAAACACATTCCCCAAAATTACCAACTTCAATAAGCGGCCCAATGAATGGCACATATGGAACAACAAACAAATCCACATGAAAGGAAACGACTTGCATTGTGACAGTTTGCGACGTTGCTGTCATTCCAAGCATGTTAACAGGTAGTACATTAGGAACATTCCGCCAAGCGGTGGCATGAAAATCAAGCAGAAGTTGAGGCTGATGGAGACATGAAGAGAAAGAACAATTGTGAGTTCTATCCGTAAGCTAATAGATATCTCTTCAAGAGGCAGCCAAGTCTCCTATTCAACGGAAGAGTTAGTTGTGGTATAACAACATCATAAATGGAAAATCCTCCCTATTGTTCAAAAGAACTTGGATAAATCTATCAAAGAAAACCAACGATTGTATATGGCTTTTCTTTGTCCGAAAGAGGATATAATCTAGCTAGCTACTGTAATACAGACAACCTTTCTGTTAGGGTAAACAATCTGAATCTCCTGTCTGATGGACGGGAGAAATTCATGAGTTCAATTCATATGCACTGGTACTACTCATAAGAATAAATACAACCGCAAGATGGGTGTATCCAAAAACCATACGACCTCTTTGCAACGAGAAAAAACGAATGAACAGAACACATTACGAGAGAACATTTACGTTCCCAAATTCATATCTGGGGTTGGAATAATTCATTCCAGTTCCAGTATATTTTCTGACTCTCGGAAAAGAATTTAAAGAAAAATCGGTTTGTCTGGCATAAGCATTTTCAACTTTTCCTCTCAGGTTTTTTAACTTAATCGCTTACCATTTTTGTATTTGAATGGTACATTAAAAAATAAAAACTCTATGCACACAAAAGCTGAAATTACGAGCTGCTTTCCCATCTTGTTCTTTGTTTTCTACCCAGACAGAACAAAACCTTAAAGTTGGCTAAAAATAAAAAAGGGCCAACAAAGATGTGGGGTGGGTGTGGAGTGGGCAAGAAGCAGCGAGTGATCACGTGGTTGCAATCATCAGGAAGAAACGGGACTACGGAGAAGCTAAACTGGTTGGTGGTGGATCGAAAACCGAATTTCAGGGAGAAAATTTAACGAACCCATCGGAGGTTCTGTTTTAATGCAAGAATAATGCAGAGTATGCACAGCTGTTTCTTTGTATCACTAATTAACAACATAATAATGTTTCCTCACTAGTCATGTGTCCAAATTTCGCACCACCGATTATTACGGTGCCAAAAATGCAACGATATGCTTCAAAGGCAGCAGAATATGAGCAATGGTCGAATCGCAGACGGGGACATAATAATGAAATGATCGAAACGAGCAGCTTTTTGCTTGAATGTAAAAGGTGCGTATTCAATGAAATCATGTGATCACGACAAGGGAGGAAATGTAATAGTTAAGCATATTCGAAACCCAGACTTACGAACTCTATGAATCAGCCCAGATATTTTCTTCCCCCTCCCGCACACGTTTCGAGCTGTGTCATTGGGTTCGTGCTTGAGGTAAGCAGATTTCTAGATGTTCCCCACTTGGATACCGTGATTTTCTTTATCCACCACTGATCCCTCGATTTGAAATTTTAACTCTCCAGCGAATACCATGGAATCTCTTCTACTCAACTTTTCGATCCGGAGGGAGATATTGCAATGTAAATTCGAGGATGAAGATAAGTTGAACGTCTCGGATTTGTGAGGTGTGAAAATTAAAAAAAATAAGAAGTGTGGAAAATGGTGTGGACATTCACAGGACAAATTCCGGTAATCGGTCTAGGAGAACTACTGAATAACAAAAGCATAATAAGTAATAAATTAAAAGGGAAATATTTGCGTTCCAATTCTACTATTATTCAATTCTATTCAACGTTTCACATAAGGAATCAATAAAAGTATACCGGAAGAATTCCTCTCGTCATGGTTGTCTTTTGATTTACCTGTTTATAGACCAGCACTGTCAAAAGCAGTGTCATTTTTGGCTCGCTGTTTATTACCCAAGAAATATCTATTTCAGTAGTTAAAACGAAATACATCATCCTCAAGTGAGATAGGTATTTATTGATTCCGATTTTCGTAGCACCAGATCACCTGAAATCCCCGATGACCTAATAAAAAACACATTTCAAAACATTCAATCCACATTAATGAACACCTATCGTTAGTAGTTCGGAGTGCACCCCGGCAGAATCTCGAAGTTGTGCACTGTGGAACCCAGATTCCTTTCTGTGCACTTGTGCACGTCCAGATGTGCATTCCAATGAAATTACCACTCGTTTTTTTTGCATTAATGGTTTCAACTATTCTTAGCCAAATCCGAGACAGGAAAATCAAGTAGTCCGTAAACTAGGAGCAACGTGACTAACACGATTTTGGCATAACGAAGCAACAACTAATGTCATCTCGTGTGTGCGAATTGACTGAAAATGGTTACCGCAAGTTTACTGAAAATGAACTTCTGTATTCATAATTGCTTTTTAACTTAATAATTCTTATCCTAATGCAGATAATGAAAGATATGAAGGATAAAACACCAACTAATTGTTCACAAACATCGACTGAATGATTTTCCATTCTAATGTAACTCAATGCTTATGAAAACCCACCAGATACACTTTTAGAAATACCTAGCTCACTTTGACAGTGCCAAAACAGTTTTGGCAGCTACTTGAACCCTGAACAAATGGAATGGAAGTATCTTCTCGATATACAGTCTAAAGCATACAATGCATTGTTGCAATCAAGATGCGAAGAAATCCAAACCTCGTAAACGCTTCATACTTTTGTATATTTTGACAAATTGCCTTTCTGATACCAAATTACGTTTCATGGGTAAATCAAAGTTCACGTGACGACCAACTAAATATGTTCGTCAAAGCGTTATATTTCGTTGATTGTTTTTGCATTTTATATCTAAAATATTTGGTTTTAAACTGACGACTCCCACATTCTAATCACGAACAAAGTTCTGGAGGGTGCGTCATGTGTGAGGTTATGCAATCATACGATATCATACAGTACTACTCTACTTCGTTAGCTGTTTTCTTATCTATAACAATTATTAAACAGCAATATCTAATATTTTGGACTTCACAACTGCTAGTACTAATAACCGCATCAATAATGATTCTTATAAGTTTGACATTGTCATTAAATGAAGGAGTACTCTGCGGAGCACAGCAAACATGTAGTCTATTTGTGATCTTTCATATTGTGTTTAACTACTTTGTGTCAGTATAGAAACGCGAATGTCACCAAATCGGATTAAGAGCAAAATCCTTTATTCTACAATCTACACGACCACGTGCAACCGCCTGGTGTACTAGTGGGAAAACCAAGCTGAAACTTTTATTCCGCAACTCACGTTAATTCAGACAGTAAGGTTCTAAATATTGCTTAGCTGATGTGGGTCCAACTACCGTGAATTGCAATAATCTCACAGATCTTGATCGATTATATTTGCAGGTCAGTAGGGCCATGTAATGGGAGACCCCGATGTAAATGTAATTTTGCAACCAGCAAACTGGGCAAGGTCTAGCTCTGTTGTCCAGCGATATCAATAATTTTTTTGAAAAGGCTTTTAGTGAAAACTAAAAATAACTTGCCTCCCCCCCCCCAAAGTGGCACATGAACCAACAATCTAGTTTGCTTCCCAATTATTGCACGATTACATTATGTAACAAGTATGCGGGGCATCGAATTCGGTCCACGTGATGGTTGTGGACAACTAATCGGAAGTTATCCGACACACGGACAGTAGTGCACCGAACCAAAACAGAAAACCTGTCACACAAGTCGTGCCAAAGTGAGCCATGAAAGCTCGACCTCCCCCGCGTTATTTGCATAGCCGGCTGCATAGCCCTTATAGCAGTTGCAGATACATGGAGGCACGATTCACAGAGTGAACTGACTTTCCCGCTGTGAACTAATTAACGCATTTTTCATTCGGGCCCAATAGTCGACAAAAAACATAAAACAGTTCCCGTTAAGTTTCCAGATCTCGTAAAAATCATTAAATGAAACTCGCTCTCTCAATTTTCTGCATTCTAAAGGAACTGTATGAGTGTATCCATTTTAGCTTTGATGTGAAGAGAGAATTTCACAGGAATGGCATTGGATCACAGAAAATATTATCTACCGGGTAAGGTACTATTTGGTTTCTTGTTTGCGAACGCTTTTCTTGAGGCTAATTTTCTGAGGAGAGTTGCTGGACTCTGACTGGTGTGATAATTCTCTCAGACAAGTTGCGAGCAGTTAGAGGGAACTGATTCCTCATGCCTGTGGATGACTGCGGGTTGCACAAAAGAACCCATTGACGAACCTACCCCTAGACCTGTATTTCAGCCGAAAATACTATCACGGTAATTTACCAATGAAACTTAGCGTGCTACTGAAGAAAATAAAGCCATTTTTGTAACGTTCTCAACCGGTAGCAGATCGCACTGTCTTTAATCAAACTGCCTCCTAATAAACTCAAGGAAACTACACGAAACACAGTTGATTCTTCTTGTTTTGCAGGGAAAAACAAATCAGCGAAGTTGAGCTGCAGAAGTGGTTCAATATATGATTGCATGATAATAAGCTTGTTTCTTCGGTTACTAAGCCAATAAAAACAACTAAAATTCTGGGATTCAAGGATCAGCTATTTAGACCTCGTATCAGCATTGCGAACGCATTGACCCAACTTAGAATTGAATACGGGAACTCAGGTTTCGAGTGCAAGCGTACAATACACTTTTAATTAAATGCAATATTGGTTGTGTTCTATCTGTGAGGCACTGGTGTTCTGTCCTCACTCAATTAGGTCGACGAATCCGCTCTTTTCACGAGACCCAACCAGGCCTAAGCAACCGTAAAAGTTGCCACATGCAAAACTATTTTACTAAAACCAATGGAATAAGCTACGATTTCCCGTTATGTTATCTGTCGTTTTACCTGAACATATGAAGTGCTGTGCAGTTTTGAATTCCTTACTTGATTTAACAAATTGGATCCTGGTTTTTAGAAGCGCGACATTAACTCTTACTCGAAAAATTGTAAAATAGCTACAGACTGAAGGTTAATTCAGCGAAGTGTTCTGTTTCTCCGAGGTTGAGATGATTTGAAGAGTTGAATATGAACGACTTCTTTTACAAGAAAACAAACACATCAATGATGCTGTTGCAAAATGAGATACTCGTGATAAAGGTACTTTTCTTCAATAGCTACGAGCATTGTTTACGATACTTCAGTTTGGTACATGTTACGACAGTGAATCAACCTAAAATAAAGTTTATGGAAATGCAAATTCAATTGCAATCAGAAAAATGCTCTTTGACTCAGTCAATGGGGAATGGTCCTTAACTGAAGTAGGGTGAGAGCGCGGATTCGTTTCGGAACCTGATTGATCACCAAATATAATTGTGAATCAAAATGCGCGGACTTAGATTAGGAAAGGGTCTGATGTATACGATTTTGCGGCCATGATAACATCACTGGTTGCATTGCTTGGGGCTGTTTCAACAATTCGGTGTGGTATGGAAATCCTTAAGTCTTGCGCTAATGTGAAAACCGTCGGTTTTCAAGGTCGCCTCGTTTGCCTGTTCCACAATTTCGATTATTCTTTACGTATGATCAATAGTTGGCATGGAATGAATTCAAACAAGATATCCAAATGCTTGTTCCTGAAAACCGGTAGACATTTGACCCGCCCACCACTTTATAGGTTTCCGTGCACTGCTCAAGCCTCAGAGATCAGAAACGTCAACAGGGATCTTTGCAAAACGCGCGACCGAATGCAAACACGAGTGTTATAGTGAACATAAGAAGCAGAACACATCATGTTTGTCTCGGTTCATTATATCCTTTTCCATTTCTCATCTTCGTTTGATCACTTGGTTCACCATCTGCTACAATTTAGGAGCAGTTCACAAACGTTTTCCTTTCTAGTCAAGTTGCGAAAAAATACAGCATGCAAGTATTTATGATTTTTCTCTGAATACGGCTCATTCATAACCTGTTCTAGAACAAGGTATGGGTGAAAAGCGTAGGTGAAATATCGAGAACAAAGGTCTTTGCTCATCCACCGTTTGTTGATGAGTCAATGCGGAGAGTTCAAAATTGAACTGTTACTGGTGCTGCATTTTTGACTAATGTCTGCTCTGTGTTACAAACCAGTGTTCATGATTATGCAAAATCTATTGTGAGATTTCAAACTATAAGTGGGCCTAGATATTATACATCCATTGATTAGATGCACCCGGGCAAAACCCCAGGGCTCAATCCACTAAGACAGTCATACGAAGGAGAGGGTGCTGATTATATCTGGGCTACTGAGGCTACTGAACTTTCATAATCTCAACAAAGTGAGCAATGCACTTTGCCTTAGAGGTTCATTTGGGGCAGTCGGCTTACGTGCGTTCTAGTGGATGCCATTTGCTTTTGTAATTTGGATGGGGGATTCCAATGTGAAAACATCAGTGCCGTCGGGGTGGCCTCCTGGCCCAGCTGGTAGAGAGTTCGCTGTACAAAATTATATCGAGTTTTCCCAAAGCCTTATTTTGAATAACACTCACGAGTTGCAATCGAATCAGTCTGACCGGTACTATCGTAAGAGAAAATATTCAACGTAACAGTTTATTGCTGTCCGTATTAGCTAGCCGGTCCCTGTTTAGCTGATGAGTTAGCAGTAAATGAACAATGCTTTAATTTTGCTGCAAAAGTTCCGTTTTTGTGTGGCGTCTGTCTTAAAATCCATTAACTTTCATTCGTCACCTGGATCATTTCAAACTAAGCTTGGTATGCACATACAAAATGAGAGTTATTAAAGGATTAGTTTCTACTGAAACATGAGCGAGATATCGCCAAGGACACACACAAATGCATAAGCACCAACTGGATGACTTTTACCGATTCAACCACAACAACTGCTCGATAAAAAACGGAGGGGAAAAAGAACCGGGAAACGTGGAATGCAGACAGACAAGAAATTAATGTCATATGATTTAAAACTATGCATCATTGATTTGGTCTCGTTCAAGAGGGTGCTAAAATTATACTTTATCAACCGCCGATGGCACTCCGTTCAATCCTAACCGATGCCGTTCTGTCAATAATGACAGTCCTTTTGTTGCCATGTTACAAACGTTTTCATATTTGGTCAAATACTAAGTGGCATTGTTGTCTCTGGTACATGAGATAAATTATGCGTATGAATAACTCATCGTGAAATTGTCAGTTTGTGTTTCATTTTGAAATCGCTCTGCAATCTTTTTAAATTCATGTCCAAGTTTTTGGTATTTACTTGTTCAACCTTCTAAGAGCAAGCCTTATTGATCAATCTCACATGGCCTAGAGAGTCGTTTGGCGTGCAGGAGACTGATATGATCAATTTGATCGACCAAAGTCCGAGGACATAATGTTCAACACCAGTCGTTCTTCTGACGACTCGACCAGGCGCAAGTTCACAAACATCACTCTCCATTGTTGGGTACATTTTAAGACAGCAATTAGGTAAATACTCAGAAAAAGTTTTAATACTTAGTTGATTTTAATAAATGTGTGTAAGTGCCATACGTCTGATGTCAGAATGTGCCAAAAGGTCGTGGTACAATAATATTTATAACAGAAAAAATTCCATGATTTACATGCGGGCTGAATACTGCCAGGTTGCTTGTCCAAGGCAGATGAGTTTTCTCGAGGTATCCACTAACGGAGCCTTCGGCTAACCAAAGCCTGATTCGCAAGGCAGGAGTGCGGTAAGTAAAAACTGTAATCCATTGGGGGTCGGTGTTAAATGCATCGGAACATACGCCCTTCGGACGGGGTCAAACGACCAAGGTGCTCAATACACCTTGATGTCCAATCGAGTCGTTGACCGCTGCCACGACCAGGAAGGTGTGGGTATGTGGTTCGTACGCCTCTTATTAGTTAGTTTGGAATCAGGTTATGTTTCAATTTGAATTCATGATTTTGATGAATAGGAACATACGTAACACCATTCCGGAATTTTTGGTTAGCTCTCTGATACATTGCAGATTCTTCCACAGGGTATTCCTGATTACCGGGAAAATGCCTCTACTTGCAATAATATCTTAGAAACCCATATGATCTAAAAAGGTTCTGTATCGTACTTTATGTTAATAATGTTCTTCAGTTACAGATGTTTTACTCTCTCTAAGCGTTAGATCGTATTGATTGGATTATTTTGACTTTTTCTGGAAAATACGGGAATCTAATGGTAACAAACATGTTATACAAGCTCCGTGACTTACGTTAGAATTAACGCTGATCCTGTAGTATCGTTTCTGGCTTTTAGTCTTTCTTGCATTACTTTGTTTCGCTTCAATGTACCGATAAATTCTCGCGGTCGCAAATGTTTTCTTTCTGGCAATTATAAACCACCTGCCACATGTCCTTGGGCCTAATACACCGCTATTTGCGGATGACGCTAAGATCTGGAGAACTGTAACTAATCCCAAGGATTATAAAGCACTACGAGAAACGATCAGTGCAACCCACCGATGGTCAGTCACCAATGACCTTGAGTTCAACGTTTCCAAATGCAGAGTTATTTTCATGCGGTACAAGACTTACTTCTGCCATGTTCTGGGGAACCAAGTAATACTGCATGCCACTGACGAAAGGGATTTGTAAGTTATGGTACAGGAGGACGTAGGATGTTCCACGCACTGTGCCAGGGCATCATCCATGGCTATAAATCAAGTTGGACTACTCAGATGTGTTTTCGGGCAGTTCGGAAGAGCACGGTTTCCACGGTTTCTATCAGCGTTCGTTCGGCCACACACGGAGTATGCCATTCAAGTATGGAATCCATGGTTGAACCACGACAGCGAGGCTCTAAGACGTCTGCAAAAACTTGAACTGAAAATGTTAAAAGGTATGTATAACAAGACAAAGGATTGCAAATATTGGGACTTTACTCATCTGAATACCGCCGACTTCGGGGCCCTAATCTTGGCATATCACATACTGCATCAATCCCTGCACTAAAGATGAAGACCCAGAACAGCCACCTTGATTGCCGGTATCACTCGATTGCAGTCAG
>UZAN01041936.1:4575-21142 GCA_900618425.1 Echinostoma caproni
ATTGCCACCCGTGAAACCAATTACGATTGTTCGAACCTTAATTTTTCCGACTGCTACATCTCATGCGGTCAGTTTCACTAATACAATGTATTCGATACACTTTCACAAACGTTTTTGTTTGACGTTGTGTGCTCAGTCAGTTTAAGGAATTTTTTCTCATTCCAGGTATGGATCAAACTCGTGTAACACCCTGACTTTCATCACATTTGATCTTCCCAATGCTGTAAGGTTCGAGCCCCATTCATGGGATCGAATACGATCTGCCCCACACCAGATGCAACATATCTATACTATTATTTACCTATTTTTGCTTCTATTGGTTGAATGCCGTTAAAATGTACGATTTCTCGATTTCGACGACGTTTGTCAGTGCATCAGTTGTAAAATAACAAAGCCTCATTAAAAGATATCACCAGAAATTATTTACCAAAATTCATACATCGTCTTACTTCGACGTGATCGGTGTTCTCCCTCTTAGTGTACGTCTTGACGGAGAAGCCCGGTTGTTTAGGCAACAAATTTGGCTTATGTTTATATCGAAGCACTTGCGCAAGTCCGGTTTATGAGCCTCTCGAATTACTTGCCTCAAGGCCTCAACTAGGCACCTTAAAACTCTGGGATGTTTCACCCGGTTTGGGCATGATGAAACTATGAAGGGCCTATTCAACAAGCTGCACACCACAATGGCCAATTTCGATGATCATTGTTTTATGCTTCTTGAAATATATTTCGTGAGTGGTTCTTAACCACACAGTATTTCAATTTAAGATAGAAAATTTTATTTGATCGGCATGTTGACATTGTACTGAATGAAAATAGTGAAGCTCTTTCGATTACGTTTAGTGACCAGAAGAGACACTCTCACGGAACACGAATCATTTATTACAAAGACTGAAATTCCATGCTCATTTGAATAAATAACTTTTCAATTCTGAAGGGCAACTTTCAGACTAATATAAATTTTATCGCATAGATTGAAACGGTGATACAAGAGACCTAAGAACGCAGCAGTTGACAGTGAGGTAACCTAATTTATGAAATAATTTATCAAGCCGCATCTATACTTGAATCATCGTTGAAACCGCGAAATCGCCGTTATGAAACTGCTTCATCTTTCTGATGAATCAGTGTGAGTACATCCAAATGGGCAGTCAAAAGACAGCAATCAAAACCGGCGCACGATAGTGCATGGTTAATAGTTGCAGAAACTGAAACAGTAACTGTGATTACATGTGCATCACACCCCAACTGGGTCACGGAACCGGATTTGGCCATACTGAGCCGCTGTGATCTAACCGCGCGCACTACAAGAAATAATCTCGATGTACAGAGGCCTGGTGTGGTGGATTTGAAGCACTGTACATCATCATCATCATCATCATGGAACAGCGAAATACAGTGAAGCGAACTTCACTGATCGCTGCCAAAGTCGCAGTACACACAAGATTAGTGGTAAACTTTAAGGTGGACAAGGATGAGACCTGCTTTGATAGAGGGAGAAGAAGCTGAACTACAATGGTCAACAAGCAGAGTGCAAAGTCGACCTCTGCATATATACCATTTCAAGCGTTATGGCCTGATAAGAAATGACAAGAACGCCACTGCTGCTGGTTCGCTACCATATTCATCAATGTCTCCAACGTTTGATCAATACATCCACGGCCAGGCCGGCTGTTGATCTCTCTTAAACGAGCCAGACGTCGAAGTACGACTGAGGCCAGCACTTTGGTGACAATCAAACTGATCCCGCGCTATGCATGACGAACTATGAATTTGCTCTGTTTTCTTCTCGTTTTCATGACATGGATTTACCATAGATTGGATAATTGATAGCCTTCTCCCACATAGATTTTTAAGCTCATTTTAAGTATATAATTGTGACTAACATTATGTTTTTCAGATGCCGGATTCTGCTCACTGTTTCAATTCCCCGAGGGGTGCGAAATGTTAGGATATTGACTGTGAATGTTGATCAGTTTACAACAATAGCTCTCAATTGTTTGTTTATTGGTTGCATCGTAGATGGAGTCTGACCCATTCGCTTGAATGGCCATCAGTCCCACGTGCATACCAAAGTGTTGAAATAGGATGAGTAAAAATACGCGATCATAGGCAAAAATTTGTTTTCAATGGCTCATCTACTAGCATGTACAAACCATACAAGGAAATGATACTAAAACAGTAAGTCAAAGGTCACAGTGATTAGTTGAGGGGGGAGATAGATATGGAGTGAATGATGCAACGTGTTTCACTGCACTAGGTCACCAAACTATTGCACTCCGGTTGTACGTACGAACGATACTTGCCCACAACATTTGGATGGCATGAGCCTATCTCTTTTTCACACAGATTAGGTGTAAACTAACGATTGCCAATCTTTTCCACAGCCAGTAGGGTGTGGAGAAGCAGAGATTTGAATGAATTAGGTGGTACTCGATAGGCAACTTTGAAAGCCGATTCAGGCTCCATTTGGCAACCAAAGTTGGCTAAGTGAGCAAGAATACTGCTTTGTGTGATACTTGTTTCACCAGGTCAAAGCCAACTAGGGTTGACGCTATTGTGTTGGCTTACTATGATTCACGGTTGCCCATCAGATGCAGACAGTGGCGGTTTCGTACATCTGACCCAACAGCAAACACAGTGTAAAAATGAGCCGAAGGACGATTCACTGGTTCTTTCACAAGCCTCAGAATGAATGATAGATCTTAGTAAAAACCAACACAACCTGACTGGCAAAAGAAATATTAGTAATATTTATTATTGTTCATGAAGCTAATTGCTTACTGACACTTGGACGTGTAATTTTTGCCAATGCATTTCCGATAACGGTCTAAATGTAGGCAGCTCGAGAAGACAAAGATTCTTCTAAGGTGATTTGTTTTCCTCTAATCGTAGGCCATGAACTCTTTCCGACTTATCTGTTCCTAACATCTTGAACGGCACAATAAATGTTGGAAGGTCACAGCACTTCAAATACCTTGAATGTCTTCCATCTGTTGACCTAAACTAGTCCTAACACGTACAACACAAATTTCCCATGGTCAGAAAATTGACGTTTAATAACTCATACCTTCGACATCTGAGGATGCTGTTGTATATAAATTCTAAATTTAATCTATGGTGCTTTTTCTGCCATTAAGCCTACTGCTTTCCAGTTATCTTCCCTGGTGCATTGTCTTAGGACGTTTTATTGATCGGACGCTCACTGAAAACCATCTCTAGATAAAAAGCTGTTCCTTATGTAGCGTTGATCCTTGCCATTAGCAACCAACACTTTAGACCTTGTGACCATTTGCATGGCTTTATCTTGTCTGATACATCTTGTCTTTACATTCGACCCTTTCTCTCTCTGCATTTTTACATCTATCACCCGTGCGTAATTTAAACCTCGATACACTGATACCACAGTTTTCCACAGTGCCGGTTGTACCTTATCGTTCTCGTTTAGTGATTTCCGGGGACGAATATGAAATGAACTGATACCCAATCGGAAAAAAAATTGTTCTACATTTGCTACGCGTTCTTGCTCTTCATTAACATTGTCAATTTACTAAATAGCACATCTTTAAATCCACTTTAATAACATGTAGGCCAAAGCAAAAGGGATAACATTTTTCAGTAAAACTCCACCAATTCACAATCGTTTGATAAGTTGATTTTCTTGACTCAAACTCACTTAAAATGGCCAGGCTTGATGGCAGAACACATAAATGGAAGAGAAACTGAGTGACAGGGATGATTTATTATCCAAAATTTTGTTGCTGGAGGCCAGAACAAACATGTTTGACCGTGAAAACATTTTTATAGTGAACAATTTTAAGAATACTTTTCGATTTGAGTACCAGTTCAAATTCGAACACCACTTGTAACACTAGCATTCCCGTTAGCTTTGCCTGCTTATATGATTGATAGCATCGAGAAGCTGTCGAACGAAAAAAAGATGATAGATTTACGTCTACCCGAAATGGGAGAAAGAAGAAACGCCCTGACAGACAATTCAACATCAGAGGTTTTGAAGACAATTATAGATGACAGGCGGTTAATTGTGACCAGATTCTGCATGTTTTCATCGTATCGTATGTTTGCCATTTGGGATCATTTTTTATGACACTTTTCCAAGAACTGGAAACACTATTTATTTTTGCGTTTCAGTTTAATCTTCACCAAAACGCAACCGAGTTCAAATTTTACCAAGCAAAAAAAGAAACCGGGAAAAGATCGGAGGCTTCAATAACCGATGAAACGTGGTTTCCATTTGACTAGAATATGCGCGGTTACGATGTGCCTTCCGCATATTCATCTTCTTTAAAATACCTAATTACTATCAATATAAATCTTTAGCTGAACATTGTATGTGACTGGTGTGGGTGTGGGGTCATTTCCTATCTACCAAAGGGGTTATGTGATATCTCGTTTGATTAGCGATAAAGTGGAAAAATGTATGAAAATATCTGAAATCGGAGAATACAAATGAGTAATCCGTAAAGAGGTTCAAATTACGGGGAGTTGCAAATTTCATCTGTTCTAGTGTTGATGTCAGCTAACTCGTTGTGGATATCTCAGAAATCAGTGAGATGTGGATTGGGTGTTTTTGATAATCTTGCTTGAATGATATTTCCTCGCTTTTTCATAATAGATTTTACAGGCTATAGATGAATGCATGATTAAGAAAAAAGCAACATGTACGTAACGACGAGGAATTTATCCAAGCTGGTCATAAAGTGACAAGTATTGATATAATCAGTCGCCAAATCGGGCTATCATAAATTCGTTCTACCGGTGTGTGCTGGTAGATAAATATTTGAAATCAACTGTTTTGCCCCCAAACGTGTGTTCTCGTGTCGTTGTCGGCAAAATGCGGAAAGTGACGCGTAACTCAACGAAAAATTTCTTGTAAAATCGAAAGGCGATTCTTGAAAATTCATTTGAATCTAGCAACTCAACCAAAAAATCACGGAAGAATTCAATTTTTTTGGTTGTCAGAAACTTTTTTTTCATTTAGCGAATGAACGTACCCTATCAGAAGATGAGTTTACTTTTTAACAACCGCTTCGTCAATCGGTAGAAACATTTATGAGAATATTTGAAAGAAATTGTTGGAAACTGAATCTTGGATATCAAGCAAACGGAATAAAAAGATAAAATAATTAACATATCAAAAGAGAGGAATATAAAAGGCGTCGTACTTTTCAAGTATTCGTCACATGTACTAGCATTGTATTGTATTGAAGTGCGTTTTAGATAAAAAGCGAACACCTTGTGATTGAAACTTTGAGTTTGTATCCTCATTTCTAGGGTTGAATCAATTATTTCTCCGCAGATGAACCTGAAGTGTAAGCACTACTAGATGAGATCGCACGATTTGTCAACGCAGATTTCGGCAGAGAACAGCGGATATCGTCGGATATCGGAGTCGGTTGTAAATAAAATCTGGAAACCTGACTGGTGTGTATGCAAAAATAACTTCCAGACAAGCTGTCACTTACTGTTTTGTCAATATATAAAATGTAATCAGCGGGCCCTATTGTATGCGTTGGTAACTAATACAATTCGGTTTAGCACCTGCCCTTTCTGTAGCACGAATTTGCTCACACTACTCATGAGTAGAACAAATAAAAAAGTAAATATAAATAAAAGGACAAAGAAGCCAGTTTTTGTAGTGTCGCCATTAGACGACGTTTAGGTGGTATGCTACATTTACAAAGTGTTCAAATAAGTGCATAAACCTCAAAGAAAAGCTGTTTGTCCTCTTCTTCTCCCCTTACTTGAACACGTTCGATAACTAATGTAGGATCAACGATGAGACGGTTTTGGATGGAACGCAATGTAGCGAATGAAACTTATTTCCAGTGATTCAATTGTTGGTTGAATCATTTGTTGTTATTCCACTGAGATGGGGCAATTCACGCAAAGAATCAGGGGAAAAACCGACATGGTTGACGCAACATGCAATAAAAGAATAACCCTTTTTTTGGCCCACCTCGCCGATAGCGATCAGTAGATGGGCAACGATGCCTATGAAGTCACCTACGGAGAGCCCCGAAACAAGTTGAACAACGTTCGGTAAAGTTACACGTGTTGTATCTCATGTAAGCCAATAAGTACGCAAGTAGTGATATAAGTATTTATTCTATTTCCAGTATGTAAATGCAAACGTAGCCGGTCCGTTAGCCGGTGAGCAAGCAGTGCATCAACAATCAGACAGTCAGGCAAAAACTGGTGCAACCGTTGCCAAAAGGAACGGGTCATCACGTTGGGCAGTCAACGAACCAATCAATGCGGACAGGTCAATGCTGACCTCTGATTCGCTGAGGCGGATCGACCTTGTAGTAGGGGAAGTCCGCATGAAGTGCGTACGTGTGTGGGAGCAGGCTACAACGGTCGGTCGCGTGATGTGCGGTAAACGTTTCACTCGACTGTAGGCCACAACAACACGGTAACGACAGAAGTAGTCTCGAGCGAAATCCTGAATCCACATCTGTACAGACAGAGATAAACTGGTTGCCACAATCGAGTTTCCCAGGCCCACCCCATCATACATAAAGAACGGAACCATGACCTCAATCCCTTCACGACAACACAACATGAGGTGACATGTCATATGTGAAAATCGCAAATTTCCTGAAGTGACATTGATCCCTCTCCCCTCAGTATGTGCTTCTCTAGCATTTGTCGGACAATGTTGTTTTCTACCATTTAGCCCAGCGAACCAGTCATGCCGCGGTCAGGTGGTTAGATTACCAACTTGTGACCTTAGTATATTCAATAAATGAAAAACGAAATAAAAAGACAATGATATTACTTTTATGGTCGGTTTCTTTTCATACGTAAGCAGAAACTTCTCTGTCTATGCTCAAAGGCAAAGTTACGATAGCCACCCCTTTCGCTATGATGTTTGTTATTTGACACTACTGTGGCTGTCTTCCTTACAGAAAGAGAAAAATTGATCTACCAAAATCTGTTTTCTAAGTATTATGTTTATTAGGGCCGAATTAATATATTTACCACTCAGTTGTGTTTCAAACCTTTGGATTCTCATTGCCGTGTGGTGAATCATTCGAGGAAAAAGCAGTTTATCTCAGAAATCTTCGATTTTCAGAAGTGACGATCTGGTGATAACATCACCCCGGAGGACGAGTGTTCAAATCCCACCACCACCCATTTGTGTGTGTTGTATGTCAGTCATTTGATTGACCGCTTCCCCTTTCTGAAAATGGTATCATTGCATATACAATAAAAAGGAAGTAAAAATGAAAAAAAAGAACTGAACTCGGAAACTCAAATCACTTTCGGCACATTCATCTAAGGTCACTAAAAGACTACACATTGATCGGTGTGTCGAACTCAGTACGTATTCAGTGTCCCATGAAGAAAACCAATCGACCTAATGATCTCAAGTGAATGAGGAGTTGGAAGAAGACATATTTAAAAAACCGATTTGCATATCACAATTTCGAAAACGGGTGAATGATCAGGTCAGGTCAAACGCCTACCGAAGTGGTTCGTGTGCAACGATCTCTTTCAAAGACCGGTCTATGGTTCTGTGAGTTCCCGGACGTAAACACTAACTGCATTGATTCTGTGTTTATAACATTCCATTGTACGCATATCTGCGTTTCTTATCACTCCATTTTCAATGACTGTACATCAATTTGCACAGATATTTTTCAAAACAGTTATCGTGCATCAGCTGCTGATATGACGAATTATTTTCTTTGATCACAGCACTATGAAGAATTTCAGATTCGCAGACGTATTGTTAAGCAAACTTCCAATGGTTCGAGCTCAAGAAGCACAACAGATGAAACACACATTTTATGTATGACATGAGTGAACAACCTCGCATGCCCAACGCTCAATTAACCATGAACAGGTTTTCATCGTGTTTTCGGATCAATGAGACGTTTTACCATAGAAAAGCGTCCGTTATTTATTTATAATGCTTCTACTTCGATAGATCACTGTACGTGCAATAGACTGCCAATTACGGGAATAACACGTGTTATATGTCGTTGATGCCGTTCCATGGATATTAAGTAAACTCTTATAAAATGCCAGCTACGTGAATAAGCTTTGTTCATGGAAAACATTACCAAGTTTTGAGGAAATTCCTCATTGAATTTAGTCCAGATCATTGCCTAGTTCTTGCTTCACTGGAAAACTGTCGGGTTTTCGTAGACTGGTTCTTGAATATCGATACGAACCAAAAAAAATAAAATAAAATAAATGTCTTTTTACTTACTTTTTCTAATCATTGAATACACAAATGTAGTCAACTTTCAGGAAAGGGGCTGTGGCCATACAAGGGCTGCCTGGAATTGAGCGCATCGATCAATGAAACATCTAATCTCCATCACTTTGTCTGCTTGGTATTGACTAATAACCGTTAAAATGTTGAAATTAATCTATTCCTTCTGCAATGCAAGTTGTTCAAGCATGATTTCAAACTGATAATAAGTAGTATGTGAATGACTGGACAAAATTTCCCTGGAAGCACACGACCGGTTTCGCGGTTCTTGCCGCTCGTCAGGCATGCGTATCCGGTTAATCTTTCGTCAGTTCATCCATTTACTTGTACCCTGGAAGTGTATTTTCGTCACAATAACCTTGTTTGTAACACCGGGTGACCGTTGGCTAGACAGCTTTTTCAGAGCCAGTCCAATGAAGGATCAATGCTTATATATATAGTTGCTTTGAGGCGAACGAACCTCGACGAATCATTGCGATGATTCTGCATTAAGTGTTGTGGATTAGATGTGTCTAACCTCACCCAACTGGACGCCAGGGTCGATCTACAGGATATTCTACCAAGACCATCAGGTTACGTTTGTTGCGGTTAGTAGCATCTAACCCACTTACAAAACATCGAATCAGCATTGATTCTTCATTGGACTGGCTCTGAAATAGCTGTCTATCCAATGGTCACCCGGCGTTGCAAACAAGTTTATTGTAACGAAAAATGATTTCAAACTATCTCGTTGACCTCATCGACACTGACAGGCCCATGCACTGTTCGCGCCTCGTAACGATGTCGGGATGATCACAATGCAGCACATATGTCTCAACCTTCTGTTGAATCGCGGCGGGGGGACGATGATCGGTCGCACCCGCTCCAATTCCATGACATATCCTGTTTGTTTAACTTGCTAGTACGCGTACGTGTCTGTTTAGGCGTCCATCCCCCCTCCCTTGGAAAAGTCATATCGGGCCATGCTCTGCTTACGGCAATGGATTATACGCGTTCAATGACTGAGTTATTGCTTACACTCATGACGTGATGTTGCAAGATCTTTCATGAGCTGCCCCTCAAGCTGCGGCGATGAGACATCAATGGATTAGGCTCGATCGATATACGCGCCATTCTTGTTCAGATTCGCATCCAGTTTGTGCATCAATTGCACACCAACACCGAAGGACCTTTGAGTACTGAACAATCTAGCATACCAAGTAATTCACCAAGACGAAAACACTGCTGAGTCGAATTTTCCGCTGCGGTTCAGTTGCACTCTTACCCGACGAAACTTTGTCTAGGGGTGAGCACAACTCACAAACCCGTCCACACACCCCACCCTGAATCGTTTGTGTGTGTTGGAGGTGGGGAAAACTGGTGGCTTCGTGTTTACCTTTCGTCGCTCGTGGAAAACAGATCACAATTGTCAGTCATGCACTTAACTATAGTTGTGACAAAACACAATTGGTTTGACTCGTTGCGTCAGGTCCGCGTTATTGGGACACATGAATAATTCAAGCCTCTCAACCCCTAAAGAGAAAGCTGGTCAGTTGAACTGTGAAACAATGCAAAGAGCGTTTTCTCTAAACAGGATCACTTTGGGCTCATCAGAAATGCTGTTGGGTGAATAGTTTTTCTGATATTCTCTAGAATTCCGCAACGCACTCAACTTCCAAGTAATCCGTAACTCGAACTAAGTACAAACATTCGCGGTTCCCGGAAGATGGTGTTTTGCGGCCTGTGGTGAGACCGGGATGTGCCGAACACGTGCCAGTGGTGACTGCTAAACAAGCAACAGG
Source organism: Echinostoma caproni (assembly GCA_900618425.1). Taxonomy (NCBI): domain Eukaryota; kingdom Metazoa; phylum Platyhelminthes; class Trematoda; order Plagiorchiida; family Echinostomatidae; genus Echinostoma; species Echinostoma caproni. The sequence goes on from UZAN01041936.1 coordinate 14,605, forward strand.
AGCGCGAAAGCATGTCAAACACGCAGCAGGGGTTGGAACAAGATCCATCCTATCTATGCATATGAGCGGACATCCGTGTGCAGTAGAACACCATCAGTAAAGCAAAATAACATGTAGTATCACACTGAGTCATAGTCAATTGTGAAGAAAACATGAACGGTAAAAGTCTATGCTGATTTCTCCGTTCCCTTCTTACGATTGAGAACGCCACAGGACGGTGATGACCCGGTGGTAACGTCACCAAATTATCACTCCGGGGATGTGTATTCGAATTCCACTACCACCACCGCCTGACTTCTCGTGTCGTGTGTTGAATGGCAGACCTTTGATTGGCCACTTCCTCCTTCCTGAGAATTGTATCTTTGTATGTTCAATAAAAGGAGGTAAAATGAAAAATAAATCACCAAAGATTTTTCTTCACGTTATTTGGAGGTACTGCATTGTAGTCAGATGCGTGAGGATAAACTGATTTATCCATATTCGCAGACACAAAGCTTGATCTCTGACCCCAAACTCTAGCACAAGCATGTTAACCCGACTTTGTAGTATCAGATATGATCTCCAGTTAGGTCAAATCAAACCAATAGTAGCTTTATGCAGACGGATGAGCGAATTTTAAAATTTACACAATCAAACAAGATGAAGCTGAAGTTACCAGATATCTGCCTTATCAACGATCCAACCGGCTACGTACTTCTGTGGAAAGTTCCTCTTTATCAACGAGAAGAAGTGGCCAAATATCACTATTATATGAAGAGGTACGTATAAGTAAACGTGAAAACCTCGAGCGTGTACATGTTGTGGATAAAAAATGTTAAAGTTCGTTTTAAAATGAATGATGAGTGACTGAGAGTACGTTGGAAATAAATTTTCACCATGCCAATAAGTATCTGTCCACATGTGTTTCGCTGATGATGTCATTGTACTTATTCATGGGTTTAGGGCTATTGCCAATAAGTGAAAGCCCTTTTTTAGACTTACGGGGGAAATCACAGGTGAACAGTACAGACACTGTGGAAGCGTGCTAATCATCCCATTGTGGAGAACAGAATGTATTCTTAATCAGAGTGAGAAACATGAAAGATTTCTAACCTTACAAGTGTGCTCACAACGTGCAGTGACCATAATAAATTATATGCGAGAGGGAGGTCAAGGTAGTTTACCATTGCTGATGTCGGTACTGGTTCATGATTGGTAGAAAGGGTGAGAGATTTATTTGTGAGGACTGAATGTGGTTCGTCTGCGAACAGGGAAAATATAACATCCTGACATTCTGACGCATCCAGTGACCGGGAACGGGACAAGGACTAACTAACAACATCGTCTAGTTTGCTTGGAATTTCTGTAGTCTCTTCAGGGTTGAGTGCTTCGCATTCTAAAACAAAATCACCCGCGCATTTATAGCCAATAAATGGAAAATTGTCTACTACACATTGAAAACAAAAAACGGAAAAATTGCATCTCGTAAAACACCAGAAGCATCCGGGCGAGTATATTTATTGTCGTTCAGGCACTTGAAATGTTAGCTATCCGTGAAATAATCGCGTATTGATCTGATAATTCATCTGAAGCCGTTTGGATAAACACCACTTTGAGTGAGTAGATTTAGCAAGACTGTCAAGACTGTGGTTATCAAACTTGCCTGTATAAATACCAGATTGTTTTACGTTGTCGCGTCTGAAAGGAGAATAAAAGAAATGTTAACATATTTCGCAGTATTTGTCCTCTCTCGGTTCTAGTCAGTATTGCCAAAATTCAGGAGGCTTAAGATAGGTGTATCTAATACAAAAGAAAATTATCACAGAAGATCCAATTGAGGGCTCAGCTATTTCAATAAGTAGTCCAAATTTCCTGCAATTGGAGTGTGCATCATGTTATTTCTCTATTCCCCTAACTGTATATGAAACTTCTTATTTTTGACGACGAAACGTTTCAACAGTTTAAACCACCTATGACGAGAGAAACATGAGCAGCAGGCAAATAACTCATACAGTAGAAAGTAAACTTGGACTGTCAAAACCTGGTTTTTGTCAGCAGTACACAGTTGCTCTTCATTCCTCTGCTGTGCAAGTTACAATCTCGCTGATATTCCTCTGCCCTTTACTAAACACGGAGGGCCACGAGGCAGGTTATTCAAAATTCTATGGGAAACTCCACTTTTGTCCATACCATGATTCAGGAATAACACTAAGCCAAACGTTGAACAAATGTGTTCTCGAATCGCGAAGGCTGGTAGAGGCTTTTTGGATAGCCAACTATTACAGAAAGGTGCGCCTCGAGCAGGAGATGCATCACTGTAAACGCGTTGAGAAGCAAGCTAGTGGCGTCGTTTGGAGCGATAAAGTAAGATTTGAATTTTTTCCTGGAAACGAAAGATCCTTTTCGGGTTCTAGCAACAGCTTCAATGGGAGTGGATTAGATACTTCGAACTAATCACGGTTCCGTCATGAAAAATCAACCCACTCTTCACTCCAGAAGAAATGCATCCAAACCAATAACGGAACCTTCACCAGAGTAAAATGAAGAAACGCTCATTTTCTTTAGGTACCAAGTAGCTTTCATCTTTATACTATTATACTTTCTTTCGCTATGTATCGTTAAAAAGTTGTTTCAGTACTGCACAAGAATTACCATATAGTGTCCCACACCAGTTGCACTGATGCTTTGCTAACTCAAGATGAACTCTTCTGTAACTTACGGCTATCCGATTTGTCTTCAAGGACGTTCATGCATTTCAACCGCACATTATAACACTCGTTTTATAGTTTAAGTTCTCAAACGGGAAGGGCACATTCAATTTCAGTTTCTACATCCATTAACCATGCACTATCGTGCGCCGGTTTTGGTTACTGTCTTTGGGCTGCCCATTTGGATGAACATCAGGAGAAAGAGAGAAAAGGTTGAAAGTAGAATCGAAGAGAAAATTTAGGATTTCATTGCACTCAATTTACAGAAAATTCGACAAGATCCACGAACACCACTGTTTACGACACCCAGTCATATCACTCAGTGTCTGTAACCATCGGGTATGATCATCTCGAGGTCTCCATCCAAGGAGCCTAACAGAACCTATGTGACCCAGACACCTGGGTCATGCCAGCTCTTAGCTTGACCACCCTTGAATTTCTTCCACCCACTACCTGCCTCGGTGAATATCGCAACCTGGCAACCCGTCTGGTGACATGCTTAACACACGCCCCAACCAACGTAATCTAAGGAGGTCGACCACTTGCTCCAGTGGGCGACCGCATTTAACTAAAACTCTACACCTAATCTCAGCACTGCTCGTCCGGTTACCCCACCAGATTCGTGCAACGCTGCTTAGACGAAGGTGTTCGAACACCAACAGTTTATCTTTATCCCATTTCCTTAATGGTTAAGTTTTTCCGCCGCACAGTAGAACTGGTCAAACTGCCGCAGCTTATACTCGACCATTCAGAGACAGCCGGATGTCGCGACAGTGCCACAGATGTCTCAAGTTGGCAAGTGCCAATCAAGCCTACTGTTTGCGAGCTGACACTGCCTTACGGATGATGATGATGATGGTGACAATGTCATTCCTCTTTAAACATCAAATTGTCCCTCGTGACAAACTTTTAATTGTCACAGAACGCCAGTTGCAACCAATGACAAGATGGGTTGTGCTTTATCATGTATATTTAAAATTAGAAATGGTCTGATAAACTGCCCGGTGGTCGCATGGGTAGTATGTTTGCGCCTTATCGGTGAGGTCCCGGGTTCGATCCCAGTCGGATTGACGGATTCCTACTACTGATGAGACTCAGCCAGGCCGAAACAGCTGTGCTGTGCTTTTTAGCTTCCATGTTGCGCATCATTTACACGGTGATTTCATCATCCAAAGATGACATTTACCGGAGGTAAAGACCAACAGCACACCGTTCACGAAATCAGGTCCACTGCTTGTGGCCTGGTGTACGGTAGGAGTTACGAACACAGTTCTTGGCAGTTAAAATACCTTGTGCGTCGGTTTATCTCATGGACTGAACCAACCCTAAGGCAAACTTATAACTAACAAGTGTATCTTTATTTGACTTGGCTCGTGGTCATCAAATTTGATCTGTGTTCACGGAAATTCACTGGCTTGAGACAGTTTAATGAATACCAAACAAAGTTTGATTAGCACCAAACACATTTGCTGTTTTCATTGTTAATACTAATTTAATAGTTGCTTTTGCTGGTGGTGGCGGTGGTGGTGGTGGTGATGATGGTGGTGGTAATGTTGTTGTTGTTGAACAATGCCACAGGCTATAACCTAGTACAAGAAATGAAAGTCCACCGTAAGCACCGTATAAACCACACACATCCTCGCATCTCTCGGAACAAAACGATCCGATGTTGAATATAATATGCTTTATAGAAGGCAATAAGCAAATGGAAATGGAACGAGTTCTATCGACGACATGTGACCCGAAGAAATTTAGGTAAGACCCACGGGAACAGGATAAAAGGCCACATAACTATACAGAGGTTTTCTTGATGCCGATTTCTGTTTGCTTCTAAAGCAACGAAATAAAATAGATTTTTTTTATTGAGACACAAAGCCCTGTCAACTACAGGTGCTGTACAAACTGACAGGAATTACGTGCAATGCGAATGAATCTCGCCGTTTTCTGTCCTGTGGCGTAATGAATTTTTCGCCTGGATTTATCTTTCTGCCAATCTACTTCATGTTTCCGTTTCTCCGATCACTCGCCCGCCATCAATTAGATTTGCACGACCGGGGACGCAGCCTGAATTCCCAAACCTGGTTCAGCCCCGTTTGATGTCATCCAAATGCGATGTCAGGCGGACGACTTCCAATCATATCTGAGGAATGTAAAACTCAGTAGTACCCAGGTTTTCATAGCTTCTTTTGCTTAGTGTTTTGAATTTTCATCTAGTTGCCACAGATGAATGTTTGCTGTGGACCTGTACATTAGGGAGAAAAAGATGTATACCAAAGAGTAAAAGAATATTTTTTTTTTGATGTGAATAAATCAACAAATGTTTATCATAAAACTATTTCACACTTCAACATTGAGGGTTACTTCGTGCCTAATATTAGAGTCATATTGATCCATGTTTATCCCGACAGCATCAAAATATTCGTTTATTGATCCTGAGGAAACATTCCATCGTCCCATTGCCTTTCTGCTTGAATTATGTGGGTTTCGTTGGTTTTCTACACCGATTTTGAATAGGGAGAATAGCCTGGGGGTCCGGATAAAACGACCCACGCTTACTGGCGTCAATAGTAGATATCATCTATTTTAGGACGGAGTGCACAGAACCAGTCAGGCTACGCATCGATCCGCGTCACACCACAGATGCGTTCGTGATGCCCAAAGCCGAATCGATTCCGGATTGGATGATTAAGGCAAATCAGATAACTGTTGTCCGATCGATCAACCGGAGTATCAAGGACGCCATCTGATTGGTACATCACCACGACATTTCTCGTACGCCGAATTAGGCACTTATATTTACGCATTGAGTCATGATCCAAAATATATTCTGAATTTCGTTTTCTGAGCCGTGTTCTCTTCGTATCGTTGTCGGGGACTAATCAAGAGAAGCACGTATTGATCATAAGTCTTGGCTAAACATAACAATCTATTTTGTCCATGATGTGTTCTTTCATGATGGAACATTGATATGTTTAATATATCTGTGACCGTAAAATCACCGGTCAATTCTTTGTAATTGGTTCTTGAAGTTTGTAACCCCTTACGGTCCTCATTATCAACGGTGTTCGCGTCAGATGTTTGGCGTAAATAAAATGAAATTTCGATATAAGTAGAATTATTTACGAAATTTAGGCCCGACAACAACAAATTGAGAAAACTAATCCGGATGGAAAAAATGGTGAAGAAGTAAAAAGCTGTGAGCCTCTTCGAAACCAGTCTGTAGTTTATCGGTTGGATTTTTCGAATTTAGTGCGAATTAATTCAATCGGGTCCCCGTGCAAAGCGGAAATTTGTGTGGATTGGCATTGTGTTAGTAGCTAACCAGTGTCATGGACTAATAACAGTTGTAATCGAAAATATGCAATATCAAACACACCTGGGAATTTCATTTGTGGCAACGAGGATGTATTCAATCACATGACTTCAATTCACTTGGTCACCACTGTCTATATGTGCAATGCAAAAAGTCAAGAATAAGCTAAAATTTCTCCGAAAAAATATATGACTTAATCGGATCGGTGTAAGCACAAATCAAGTCAATTTTGCTGTTTGCCCGTTAGTTCGTTCATTCGTTCTAGTTTTACAGAACCATAGTTTAACATCAATTGTAACACTGCTATTATTAACACGAATAAGCTTGTGGCTATCGCTAAGGCCTATAAATAGACCAATCGATCGGTCAATGTTAGACGATAATCGATCACGACCTTAGTGAACCCATGACTGAGTGATATCGATCACTGATTAACCATATCACACATGTAGTTGTGTTAGTAAGTGGGTGCGTGTGTATTCGTGTGTGTGTGTGTGTGTGTGTGTGTGTGTGTGTGTGTGTGTGTGTGTGTGTGTGT
>UZAN01041936.1:30125-43653 GCA_900618425.1 Echinostoma caproni
AAGTGTCTGTGCGTGTGCGCGAGCCCACAAGGATACGAAACGAGTTTGAGCAATTCAGTCACATTGAGGAGCTTAGAGATCGATTTTATTGATGCATAGCAAATGCTTCTCAGTTGAGCTTATGCGAACGAGAGCAAAGATCACAGTTACACAGGATAATGTGATTTTCTAAACACACAACAAGAGTCTATAAGATAACAACAACAATTCTCAGTATTTTCAAGAGTGTGATAAATTCAAAAATCGTCGGTATCTCGATATAAGTACCATAAAAAACTGGATCAAAATCAGCCACTTAAAGTTTTATCGACCGGGAAGAATAGGATATTATTTCCTATTCAGTTGGTTGATATGATGAAAACGATAAAATGTGTAACCTGGGTTCATAATCTATAAATAGCTGAGTTGACTGACTACTTGGCTTCCGATCTCATCCAATGTTGGATAACAATTAGTGTGCAAACAGAAGTGAACCTTTTATTGTATGAGAGTTATGGAGGATTTAATTTATTTATATGATGAATTCGTCGTATAAATGAGGCGTTAGCTAAAATGCTGGGAAGTACAAGACAGCCAATTCGACCTGCCTGGGTCTTCATTACCGTCATACAAGAAGCAGTAAGGTTGTGAAAGTTTCCAACCGAGTCTTAACCTTGGATGCTAGTGCTGAGATGAACCAGGATAGATACTCGTAAGAAGCTCGCAAAGATGGGCTGTGCCATATCGTGTATATTCAAAATGATCAGCTACCCCTTGGCAGAGTGGGTAGTATGCTTACATTCTATCTGTAAGGTCCCGGGATCGATCCCCTTGACTGCTTGACCACCACTGTGCGAATGATTTGTACCGGACGGGAAATTGATCTGCAAATGGTAAATTTGTTGTCAGACAACGGAAAGCCATGCACCTCAGTGTTGACTTTGATAAATTGATAGTGCTCAGAAGGTAACCGTTGACTGAAAAGGAATCTGTATTGAACACGGTCCGTTCTGCTAATTTCCATTCCATCATTGATCAGTTCGGGTAGAATTGACTAAACTGTCAGGTAAGAACATGCATCTAATGTAAATCCGAAACTTTCCGGTTTGGATGTACCTGGTAGTTGCTTTAGGGAATGTTCCTTCTACTTCTTCAGAACTTGTTATACCCAACAAAGTGCGGAATGAAAGATGTTCCAAATTTGCTTTTAAGGCTAATCACGTTCCGATACCAGAAACACTTTGCAGCTGTAGAAACGTTATTCACGCCATCAGTGCGCCACTTATTGTCATTTGAAAAAAGATTGACCCCGGCGCAAGCTCCGAACACAAAAGATGGTTCTCGTCGAACTCGGCTACCCCTCTGGACGCCCGGAGAACCCTCCGAAATCGTCAGCATAGTCGGGGGTTGGTGTCTAGGGTTGCGGCTGGTCACCCTGCCTTTGCACCTCCCGAAGTGCTCCAATATGACCAAGCTTCTCAAATTGCCTCTGCTGAGGAAGCCCTCCTCTGCCTTCTCGTGGTGAAGGTGTTTTTGCACGAAAGTGAGAAGATGAAAACCCGATATCCGGGGCTATAACCAGGTTGGTGAACCACCGGCAGTGCACCCAGAGGAGTTGGCCAAAAACCCTGATTCTAAACCGACCATGNGTGGGAGCCACACCCACACCTTTTCGATTTTAACAATAGTCACCAGCTGGATTGGGCATCGAGATGTATTGGGCACCATTGGACCTTTCACCCCTTCCGAAAGGCGTATGATCCGATGAACTGGACACCGGCTTCCAATGGATTGCGGTTTTTGCACACCGCCCCGCTGCCTTACGGGTGAGGCTTTGGCTAGCCGAAGGTTCCAATTGTGAATTCCTCAAGAAAATTCACCTGCCTTGGCCTGGGCAACCTGGTAGTATTCAGCCCACTTGTAAATCGTGGAGGGTTTTTCTTTCTATAAAGATTATAAAGATTATTGTACCATGATTTGTTTGGTACATAGTCTGGCATCAGACGTATATATATATATATATATATATATACCTACTGAGGCCAAATATGGCAAATAGTGCAAATCCTTTAATTCATCATCCAATTCATCATCCTAGGAATGACCGCAATAAATGGTGGATAGGGAAGTGTAAACAGATGAGGAAAGCCGCGGCTAATAGACGAAATGTTTTCCGTTAAATTAGGAATACGGGCCACAGAAAAGTAGGCGTAAGTGAGGTGATTAGGAATCCGACGGCACACTGATTCACCATCAGCAACGCCGTCTTGATCGATGGTCTAAACATTTCGAGACTCCGTTCAATTGGCCCGCTTCAACATCTGACCTATCACCCTCAACTCGACTGGTCAAATACTCCCAGTTGATGCCAGTCCTCCGTCTGAACTGGAGCTTTTCCGGGAAATAAGCTATCTCAAAAGGTATAAGGCCTCGGGCCCAGATGGGCTGTCCCTGTCAGTTTTTAAAGATGAAGGTTCAGCCTTGATTTCGGAGTTAGCGAAAATCTCGGGCTCAGTATGAGAGAGGGAACAGGTTCCAGCTGAATGGTGTGAATCCGTCATTATACGATCTACAAAAACAGTAACAGATCCTCTTGTGAAAAACACAGAGGAATTAGTTTAATCAACATCCTCTCTAAACTTCTCGCTGGTATCATACTCCCTCAATTGTCTGCCGCACGTGAAGAGTCCACACGCGAGAACCAGGCTTGTTTTAGACCTGGTCGAGGTTGTATCGACCACATCTTCACTCTTCGCTAAACTCTGGAGCACAGAAATTCTTTTCGTAGACCCACCATCTGTATTTTCCTTGAGCTGAAAGCGGCCTCCGAAGCAGTCGAACGCTCTAAATTCTGCCGCTGCGTCGATCTGATGGGTGTGCCCGAGAAGTTTAGTTCAGCACTAAGATCCCTTTATACTAAATGCCGAAGTCGAGTCCGAGCCTACGGCACTTTTTCGACCCAGCTCACCAAGGAATGTGGTGTTCATCAGAGTTGCTCTCTCTCCTTTTCTATGACTTTGTTATACATTTGATCCCAGGTGACAGGCTGTGTGATCTAGAGTATGCAGACGACATTGTGCTGCTAAGTGAAGATCCAGGTGGTTTGAAAGCTTTTTGGACAGTTTGAATGCCAGTGTAGCCATGTTCGGTATGCGCTTTATACCTTCAAAGTGTAAAATGTTCATAAAGACTGGGTTGGTCCTGCACCCAGCCTCACTCTGACTAGGGAAGTAATAGAACGAGGGGATAAGTTTTGTTACTTGGGAAGCTATATCTCACCCGGTGGACGCATCACGGATGAAGTGTCAGCTCGATTACAGAAAGCTCGGTTGGCATTTGCCAGCTTGAGAGATCTGTGGCGCCGTCGTGACATCCGATAGTCTCTGAAGGACTGAGTATATGCCGCGGCAGTTGGGCCAGTTCTGCTATACAGAGCAGAAACTTGGCCATTAAGGAAACAAGAAAAAGGTAGACTATCGGGGATTGAGCACGGCTGTCGACGCGGGATAACACGAATCTGGTGGGGTAACCGCACGAGCAATGCTGAGGTTAGGTGCAGAGTTTTAGGTAACTGCGGTCGCTCACTGGGATCAGCGGTCGGTATTCATAGATCACGTTGATGGGGCATGTGTTACGCATGTCACCAAATAGGTTGTGTCGGCAAGTGATGTTCGCCGAGGCAGGCAATGGGTGGAATAGAACCAAGGTGGTCAAGCTAAGACCTGGCACGAGGATATGAAGACCCTAACCAGGAGACTTCGTCACATAGGTCCCGTTAGGCTCCTTGGATGGGGACCTCGGGATGACCGCAACATATGGTTATAGACACTGAATGATATGGCTTAAATTCTCCATTTTCTATTCGACTCTACTTTCCCACACTGTTCATCCAAACGGTCAGCCAAAAGCAGCAACCAAAACCGGTCCACGATGGTGTACGGTTTATGGTTATTCAAACTGAAACTGAAACTCAGTGTCATCTATGGCGTGTTCGCCGCGAAAGATAGTTGACTGAAGGTACATGAAGTTTGAAGCAATTTCAGTAGTTCGTTGTTAAGTTGCAGTACAGGTTCTGGTTAACTATGGCGTGTTCGGAACATTTCGGGTTGGTTAGGATTGATCCCAAGACCGATTACAGAGGCGCAGTCTTAGATAAAGCTAGGGATTCTTTTCCGAAACAGTCAGCTGTTCTTCGAACACCACTTAGTCATTGACGAATTCAAGTTCCATGATCCAGCAATCTGAGAAAATGTAGGAAACCTTGACAATCCTCCATTACTTGATGCACTTTATGCGAAAATCCGTGTTGTGCTCCTTTTCACAAAAAAATTAAAAAATAACAGTAAAATTGATAGATCCCATAGTCCGGAATGTGCCAAATAAAGCACAGTGTAATAGATGTCCTAAACTTAATTCCTATATTAAAGAAATTGAGTCCACGATTTGCTTGTGGATTGAATAATACCATATTATTCTGGTCAAAGTAGATCAATTTTCATGAAGAATTCACCACTGGAGCCTTCGTTCAGTTCACCAAAGTCTGGCCCGCAAGTCAGCGGAGCGCTAGTTAAAAATCCTAATTCATTTGAGACCGGTGTCCGAATAATTGGGTCACACATCTTTTGACCGGGATCAAATGTCTATGGTGTACAATAAACCTCAATGGTCATTACCAAAACCAGGATCAAATATGGTATAATTGACAAATCTCTTTTTAATTGGTTTGGAATGAAGTGTTTTCCTTCTGTTTTCTGTGTGTACTGCCAGCAGTTCACCAATCCGGCTTCAGTCCTGCTTGGTGGCTTTTATCCTCTCCATCATTAGTAGGACGTTACCTCCGCCACATAAAAGTAGTGAGTAGGCTTGCTCAGGATAGGTTGATTGAGACCCTTGGTCGTTTCGGAGCATTTCACGAGGTGAATGCGAGACGGCTAACCAGTCACAACCGAAGACAACCCTCCCGACTATGAGGAGGATTTCGGAGGTAAGGTAAGTTGCAGGGAATAGGGAACGGTTTTGTTGTGCTCAATAAAATGAGATGTCCACAATTAGTGGTGCGATACATGGGGGTAGTTCGCTTGGAATGTGAGGCTAACTACTCGAATGCCGAGCCCATGAGAAATAACAAATAGGAACTGAACGGAAGAGGCAAATACGGTTGAACAAAACCAAAATAGATTCAGTAGAAAAAGGAAGCTACCGTTCAGCGGTGACTGATGAGGTAAATGGTCTTTCTTTGAATCCGTTTTAAAAGAGACAAAGAGGCACACAAGAGTACGGTAAATGTTAACTTTGAGAAGGAAGAGAAATTGAGTGGAAAAGAAGGAGCGTCTGAAGTAAAACATAAGGCAGATATTTCACAAAGCTCTAGGTAGAGGTAAATTAATGTAGGGTGACCAAGAAACCAAATTAAATAAAGATACGCCGGTTATGTGGCATGAATCTGCCCGATAGGGAACGNATTTATATGTTGTGCAGATCAATTCATGAAACAGTATTATGATACTTCCTGCGTACAAGTATATGAAAGAAGTAACAAAAGATTACCGGGTACGCATGCCTGACGAACAGCAGGAACCAAATTCGATCGTGTGCACCCAGTGGAATTCTGTCCACTCATTCATATACTACTTACTGTAATATACATGTAATGTGCATGTAACCCGAAATATTCCCTTATGTATTCGGTTCGTATTTTGAGACTGGATCAGATAAATCTTAATTCCTTTATTTAATAAGAAAACATTTCTCGTGATGAAAAACCATTGTTTAACGTGTTTATTCCGGATTAACTCTCTATTTTCTGGCCTTGCCGAAAACTTTGCGTCCATCTGTTTCAGGTCATGCGATGGAAATGCAATGTTTACATTTGCTCAGTACAACACGCGCTTTCGTAAACAATTAAAATTGTACCGATTCCAGTCTGGGTTGAAAGGAACATCGATCCAACAGTTTAGCCCACAGGAAATGAAAATCGATTTGCCCACTCCTCAATCTGACAGAGTAAAAATGTACATCAGGCAAAAATCGCCACATGGATGGAAACTTCAGAAATTTACAACAGAACACAATGAGTAGCACACATGCCCGGAAAAAGGCAGTATGTTCGCGGATCTGTATTGAGCAACACATCGGTAAGAAATTTGCAGTATGTGGTGCATAAAAATCCTAGAGAAAGGAGAAATCACTAAAGTAAGACCACCCGATGGGAATGAGATGGAACATATACTCAGTTCATTGTGAGCAAAAGGATCTCCTTAAGATCCAAAAGATAAGTGTTGTTACGGCCCGTCGTTGAACACTCCTCAGATGGAATCTAAACAATACTAGGGACAGGGGTAATACACTGTGCCTCTCATACGAATTTAGTTTGGGTACCAGTTATTAACAAAATAACGAGTCGAAGAAAAGCGAGAGTGACAGATATGCAACGGGAATGTCATAAAACACATTCATTCATGCTTTGCATCAAAGCTCTAGTCAGCAGTTAGTTCATCGAGATGATAGTTGTCAAGCAATTTAGGGTTACTGACACCGTCCCACTTTGGACTTTCAAACCCAGCTATCACAACCCGATTGTGGTCATAGGCGGATTCACTGTTGTCCAAACCCAGAACTTCTTGGTCCCAGTGGAGACTATATTTGTCTCACCTTTACAAGTTCAAAACGTGAGGTTACCTATCGGTTACCATACGGAGACGGTAAAGAACCAGAGTTTACCCCACCTGCTGTTCATTGCATAATGTTAAGTAGAGGGAAAAATCAAATAACGCATTACTTGGACCGCATAAAGTCCATCATTGATCAGATTGAAAATATGACAAGTGATGATGATGGCTTCTCTTCTTCCTTACTAAACAGCCACCATCCGAACGTTATAGTGCTAACAGAGAAACAGACGAACAAAATGATTTTTCCGAGGTATTGGCCAAAATCTCCGATCTATTTCGGAAACTTTTATCCTGGTTCGTTTCACTCAANACTCAAAACTAGCTGACATTCGAATAGACACAACACCCAATTTATCATGAGGTCCGAGCTTCACAAAAATTGATTGACAAATCTATCCCTGTATTTGCTCCACCCAGAACTCTGGCATATACTGGTTTAACAGAAATAGATCAAATGAAAAATGCATGCTGCTTTTGTCCGATCGGAATGTGCAAGCTTTGTTCAGCATACATCTTGCGTGTTGGCCCAAACTTTTTACGGCCCAGACACCCAGATCTAGTAAGAATCGAAGTCTTTTCAACTATGAAATAAAACTGTGCACCGGAGATGACCTATTTAGAAGGGTGGAAGGGAGAAAAGTTCAGGACAACCCGCTATTCTCATTTTGCTTTCAATCATACAGCATGACCCATATGTTTATGACTCAACCATCGGACACCGGTCCTCGAGAGATGATCACCTGTCGCCCAAGACCGGATGCTAGCACGTTGTCGCGATTTCATCTTATGCGTCTGTATCGATTGATGCACAAGCATGACTTGCTCAATCAGATTACTATGATTGGTCTAGACAAACGAGGACAGGCGTTTCATTAGCGTGACACTCACTAATCCATCGTTCCGCCTAATAGCGTAAAATCCTATCTGTATCACACCACACTCTGGAGAAAAGATCGAGTGAAAGGAGTTACCCAGATTAAACTTTTTCCTCTTTAAAAACTAAGTAAAAATTTGTTTTAGGAATTTTTATTGATTCGTCATTATAATTTTACGACCAAACATGAAGCGAAACAGTTGAAGAGAAACCAACATTATTTTAAATCGCTATGGAGGAATACATTTCCTTTTGAGTTGTACTCCAGTTTCGCGTTTGTAACATTTTTTGGATCGGATTAATTCATCTATTTAATAATCATCTTCTAAGCAATACTCATATTTGATAGTTGAATGTGTAGCCCCTTTATGGGAACAGCTGAGCCCTGAGCAAATTGTTTTCTTCTCACTGTCTCTAAAAGCGTGGGTAGTACCACTAATTCCCACGTCGAGGAATGTACAAGTCGAAGCATCGGGTGACGTGTTCTTCGAAGAAGGCGGCTGGTCATCCGCAACCATCTATCCAATGAACTACTGTTCCCTCATCCCCGGATAACTACTGGCATATTCACACATCTACTTTCGACCTGAATGAGCGCCTGATCGCATTCAGCCTTTTTAACCGTATAGTGGGCCAAACCAAAGATGATTTGGGGTCAGTAGCACCAGAAAAGCACTTATAAAAACTCGAAAAACACTCTACACATATAGAGAAACTGGTATCTAAACCCAATATCGTGATTAACCCCATGTTGAGCTATGTGTGAAAAAGATCGTCACCAGTTTAAGAAGAAGACCTAGAGGTCTTAGACCATCACTGACTTCCGCAGATTGGTTTGGGGTGACACAATCTTAAATGTTGTGGGAAGCCAACGCTATTCCAATACCGAAAAGCTACCCCAAATCCTTGAGCACTGACGAGTGCAATGGTTTGGGCATATCCTCCGACGTCCAAATGCAGAAATTTTGAAACAATGCCTGTTGCCTATGACATAAGCAGTATGGTGCTGTCAACATGAAGGGCAACTGAAGACATGGCTTCGATCGGTTATCGATCGCCTTGTAATCTAAACTGTATAACCTGCATACCTGTAGAAACATAACTGGATCACTCTACCGTACCGAGTTTGGAAAAATATCATTTCCATTAAAGATATCACTTCATGAAGTTGAATAATCTTTTCCAAGGTTTAATGGAAGTAAAATTGTCTGTCAAATGCATCACATGAACCGGGTGATCAGACCAGACTGTACAACCATTAGCCATGCACTTTCGTGACCCGGTTTGGTTGCTGCCTTTTGGCTGCCCATTTATATAAAGTTGTAGGAGAAAGACAAGAAAGTTGGAAATAAAGTCGAATAGAAAATGGAAAATTTCAGTGAACTAATGCTGTTTAGAAATTTAGGTGCACAAACGTTACTGTTTACGACACTCCGTGTCATTAACCATCGATTACGATCATCCCGAGGTCCCCAGCCAGGGAGCCTAACAGGACCCATGTGACCCAGTCTCTTGGTAAGAACCAGGCCAGGTTTTACCTTGACCGCCCTTGGTTTTATTCCACCCACTATCTGCCTCGGTGAACATCGCTAGCCGTGGCAACCTAGTTGGTGACATGCGTAACGCAGTGACAAATGTCAACGGAGCCTTCTGTATGCGAGCTGACACTTCATCCGTGATGCGTCCACCGGGTGAGGTGTAGCTTCTCAAGCAACAAAACTTGTCCACTTGCTCTATTACTTCTCCAGTTAAAGTGATGTCGAGTGCTGGACCAAATCAGTCTATTATCACCTGTTTGCATGCCTGTGCTGTTCGATGGTTTGGCCTTCTGGAGTGTTCTAAACTTGATCCTTGCTTTGTTGTGGCGCCGCCGCGACATCCGGCTGTTCGTGAAGGATCGAGAGGATGCCGCGGTAATTAGGCCAGTTCTGTTATACGTCCCGAAATTCTACGCACCAGTGAATGCATTTGCTCGCGGATTGACGGTAAACTTACAGTTAACACAGAGTTCACTGAATAGCGGGTGGTCTGAAGAAGTCGTTGTAAGTCTTAACAAAGGTCGGGTTAGGGATATAACGTAAAAATATTTTTTATGTATCAACTTGAGATAATTTTGGTACTGCCACCGCATACGACTATGCTCGAACAAACGAGTATATGCTGCAGCTGTTAGGATAGAGCTGCCTTATAGTAAACTGAACTGATTTCCTATCGATCAATACAACAAAAACAATTATTAATCGTAATAATTGTATCATTACAGTTTTCCCCCACGGATTGAAAGCAGAGGAAACTGGGTTTATGGTGAGTGTTTGGAATTGAACATATAAAGGAAATATGAACACAGAACAACCCGTGTTTGCATGCATTCATCACACCCTAAGATGTGAAGTCACCATTCGAACTGAAATACGTTTCATTGAGAATACTCACACATAACTACTAATCAATCTAGTACAACCGTGAACGTACAGTTCACACTCTTGCCAAACAAATGCGTCGATGATTTTAGACACACACACACATACACACACCATCAGTTCAAACGAAAACTCGGGGTCAGCTAACAAACCGCTCGAGTGCAAGTGCGGAACACGTACGGTTTAGTAGTAATTTATTAAACCGAGTGAATCGATGCATCATCCGAACTAACGCAGATCTGACACATACAACCAGAAGAACGGGTTGTTGGGGTTGATCATGAAACACTCACGGCAGTCCAGCAGCTTCCGTCACACGGCCACGAGTGGAATGAACCGATAAAAACGGTTCGATTCGGATGCAAATACGGACAATTAGCTCATCGATTCCAAAGTAACAATTGATCCCTCTTTCCGTCACCCGTATATGGTCGTGAGGTGGGGAATTTGAACTTGGCCGATCGATATTTTCTTGAGTAGGTAAAAATTAAAAACTAGATAATCTACATATTGCTTTGGATGGCTAAGTTCATCCTATCTAGAACTGGCTAGCAGTGTAGGTAAGCAGTCAATGGTTGAGTCCCTACTAACGAGTAATTTTGTGGTGTATGACACTGACCTCAACAAATTCCTTGTACATTTTAAATGCATTGAATATATACAGTGTACGATTCGAATAAAGTACGTGTGCTATTCGATTCGAAGTTGTTCTATTTCGGGGATCGGTATTGCGCGAACTCCGGAACTCCATTTCGAATACCATTCACAATACCACATTTAGCGTCGCGGCCAGTCTATTGAACAATGAATTCGACTCCACTAGAATCCCTAGATCTTAACTGCAGTGCACGCTACACTGATGATTATTTTGAATGTTTAGAGATTTGGTGGTTGACTCGTTCAAAGCCCGATGAGGACAAGCAATCCGCTTTCTTTTTGAATGCTGCCGGTAAAAATGTTTACACACTAATCAAAAACTTGGCTTATCCTTCTCCACCTGTTTCTGTACCGTACGAGGATTTAAAATCCCTCCTCTTACAGCATGTGAGGCCACCTAAATTCGAAGCCTCAGAGACGGCAAAATTTCATTCAGTGGTACGCAATCCGAATCAGGGCAACCATGAATTCATGCTGGATTTGCTCACACAAGCTGCAAAGTGTGATTTTGGAGACTTACTGGACATGCAGTCGAGAGATCGGCTGATCGTTGGCCTTAATAATACTGTTTTGCAAAATGAACTTCGAAAGACAGCCAATCTTACGCTAAAAGATGTGCGAGCACATTGCGAACAATATCAGGATATTCGCGCCACTGCTTCATCCATGCCGTCGGCCAGCGAATTTACAACCATGTTCAATTCACTCAAAACTAAACCGACGAAAGTTCATGCTACAGCCGGACGTTTCAAACCAGTTACACAACCTAACTCACACAGTGTGACATATTCGGATAAATCCTATGACAATTGTGCATCCTGTGGCAAACGTCATTCCAGATTCACATGTTGATTTCGTTAGAGTTCATGTCACAAGTGTGGCCAAACCGGCCATATTCAGTCTGTTTGTCGCAGTACCAAAACTTGTCGCTTAATTCAATTCAAGGACTCAGAAGTGAGTGACATAGACAAATATTTTTCTCATTTCTGTTTGACAATTACCTCCCACTCCGGTCACATTCGTAAACAACAATTCAGTTCCACTGGTAACTCGCCTCATTTCATTTTGGGTACTGGAAGTGTGGAATCTCTAATTTCTGTTCACGATTCAAAACCTTTTGCTCCAGATGCCACCATCGCCTGTTGTTAGTTCGTGTGAGAGTTCGGTCAGTGATGAACATTCTAAAAGTGCTACCTGTACATTCATCATAACCAAGTCTGGCCCCTCCATGCTAGGCTTGAAAGCCATGCAAGCATTAAATGTTAGTCTTTCCTTGTTAACCTATATCGATACTGAAAATTAAATGAAAGATCTGATTATTAAATGCTCGAAGGCCAGTGGTGGCATGAAAATTCTCCCAGTGAAACTACCAGTTGATGGCGATTCAGTTTTTCTGAAACGCCGAGTTATTCCATATGGCCTTCGTGAACCTGTCATGAATGCATTGAACGACTTGTGTTCCTAAGGTGTTATAGAGAAGGTGGCATCTTCAGCATGGGGTGCATCAATCGTCGGATAGCAAGGCCCCCAGAATGTGGCGACTATTACCTTAAATCCAAGACAGCTAAAACAAATATTCTGAATAAGTTGACTGATTCTAAGGTCCTTTTCAAGATTAATTTGAAAGATGCTTATTCACAAATCCCATTGGACAAAACCCCGTCCATCTTGACAACTATTACTACCCCTTTTGGTTTATACAAACACAAGTTTTTGCCTTTTGGTTTATCCATTTCTCCAGTCATATTCCAACAAGTTATGAATGACACTACTGGTAGTATGTCCGGTGCTGAATTATATCAGAATGACGTTATTGTTCATGCTCTTGATAAGTCCCCTTCATGACGCAGGATTGCTTGAACTCTTTCGTAGGTTTTATGATAAGAATGTTGCTGTTAATCCTAAGTGTTTATTTTCTCTCTCATTTAGAATGTCTTGGATACTTAGTTGATGGTAGAGGTTACAAAACTGACCCAAACCGTCTATTTCCTCTGAAAAAAGCCAAATCAACGTCTAACATACACGAAATCAAATCATTGATTGGAGCCCTACAGTATTACTCTAGATTTATCCCTAATTTCAATCAAAAAGCTTCACTCCCTATTTCTTCTATCTTCTCCTGACAAATTTGTTTGGACCGATGTTCATGAACATGGGTTACGTGAATTGCTAAATTTTCTGGAGACTGATGCTGCACTTCACCCACTCAATCCCGAAATTCATTCAACTGTTATTACCGATGCATCACCGAATGAGATTGGTGCGGTTCTTGAACAGAATAGACATCCAATTATTTGTGTCTCGCCGGTTAAGAGCAGCTGAACGAGGCCATGCTCAAACTTATCGCGAAGTCTTAGCTGTATATTGGGCAGTCAAGCGCCTCCACAAGTTCATTTTCGGTCATCGTTTCACCATCGTTACCCATCATGAGGCCTTAAAATTAATTTTCGATCCTGGGAAATCCCTTTCCAGAAGCTGTTCAGCGTTGGAGTATCTTACTCAGTGCATATGATAACACAATTGAACATCGCAGTTCTAAATGAACCGACACGTGGATTATATTTCGCGTCAATCGCTACCCGCTTCGGACCCAGAGGACGTTTCTGATTCACTACTAGTACAACCTCTTCCTGTGAGTCGCCAAGAACTTATTCGTGACACACGTCGTTATTTCTCTGCTGTGATGACTGCTTTGCGGAAGGGTTGGAATGCACAGACTCGGAAGCGATTTCCACATCACTATGCCAGACGTGATAAAATTTCAATTACGCCTAATGGATTACTGTTTGAATGACAGAGCTGTTATTTCACCCACGTTGTGTAAAGCTATACTTGACGACCCACATTCTGGTCACTTTGGGATAGAGGAGATGGAGTCATTATATATATATATATATATATATATATATATATATATATATATATAT